>JZKD02S1229036.1:0-12396 GCA_000966675.3 Picea glauca
CGATGGCCCTTGTGGCTCGGATCTACGGTCCTACCCTTCCTGAGCTTTGAAACATTTTGGGAATACTCGGTGTATCTCTCCTGCTCCTCTGTGAGATCTAACGGCTCACGAGATGTCGCGAATCCTCCTCGGAGAATACCGACTGTCCACTCTTCCGAATGAGTTTTGCAAAATGAACCAAGTACTCCTCCACGAAGACTTGTTCACCTGTGGCACGAATCTACGACACCTTCTTAAACACTTCATGCACAACTTCTCTACGCTGTCTTTCAACAAATTCGAAAACCCTATCCTTCTTGAGCTTCCTTGTAACTCTGAGCCTTAAAAGACTCTTGCGCACAGTCCTTGCGGTAACCTTCAAACACTTCAAGTGTTGAATTTTCTTTGACTCTGCGCACACCTGCAGCAGTAGTCCTTCAACTCTCGCTCAGGTCCACAACTCTGAATTTCAATTGGCCTGCACACTCCTTGCATGGCTCCTGTGCTCAACTGCACTCTTGAGATGAATGAGAGAAAAATCAACCCTATCTGAACCCCTTGTCAAAACACTCCTTGCAGGAACCCTTGGCTTAGATAGAGAAACAATTGAAACTCATTCCTACTTCCTTTCAGACTTCAAACTCAACTATGAAATCATATACACAACACATAAATAAAATGTATAACAGGAAGAAAACATTCATGAGCATATCATTCAACATCAATACACAGAGAAAACACAAAAAAACATGAATTTGAATCAAACTCTTCTATTAATTCAAATATCTATACATGGGTGTTCTTACACAAATCTCTGCATGTTCTCCTTCTCAATTATCAGAATAATGTTACAATACACATTGAGGGTGTCTATATCTCGTTTCCCTCTTGCGCTCTCAAACAGTCTAATCTAGAATTAAATTCTATCTACCTACATTAACTACTTTAAATGCCTTCTACCTACTAAGGACGAGAGCTAATGGCTCAAGGTCCGTTTACAATCTACAAGTGCGCTTCATCTTAATGGCTCATTTAAGATCGCGCAACAACTTCAAGGAACTTTCAAAATTTGTGCTAGCGCTCGTCCAGTTGTCCTCCGCTTCCGTACTGGCTCGCTTGATGTGTTGGCGATGCTCCTGCATCAGTTGGGGCCATGGACTATTCCCTCTTAGGTTTTTAACCATGTAATACACTGGTGTATTAATCTTTAATATATTTGTGTCAGTAATTGACTTAAGGTGTTTTACATATGTGGATATACCATGTTTTTTCAAGCATGGTATCAAACACTTATGAATATTTGCTATCATTGTCAATCGAGATCCTAAACCTATGTCACTACATGTATCAAAAGACTTCTAGATTCTATTGTTTCTTAGCATTTTTTGTTGAGAGAACTGCTCCAATGCATCTGAGGCACTATTTTTAGTTGGAAATCATTTTCATTTCACTCGAAAAAGTTTTTTCTTACCAAATATATGATTATTTATATCAGATTCGGAGGTATACAATGTATTTCAATTTTTTTTTTAATTTCTTTCATTCTATTTTAATATCTCATTTCAATTTTTGAGTTTTTTATTCCCAATTTGCTCCCTTTCTAATTTGCTTCCTTTCTAATCTACATATGATCTTTACCCTATCCCTTGTGTGATCTAAGCAAATTAGAAACAAAGCAGAAAGTTGTTTTTTTGTGCATGATCTAACCTCGTGCTTTCTATAATCTCAACAAATCATAAACATAGAGAAAAATTGCATTTTCTAGGTAGACTAATCGAGATCTAACCCCAAGATTATCAAATTTTGTTTTTTTTTTCTTCAGAAATTTGTCCTTTTGTGTGGGTGACGTGTTGAAGTTTTTTCCAAAAACAAAAACAAGGATTTAGGGGGGTAAGCATGCACTTTAAGGAAAAGAGTAAAAAAATAGGTCTCCTTTCTCCTTTGTAACATCTATTATATCTTTTGTAATAATTCACTCAGTTTAAAGTTACTTTATTAAATTAAAACTCTTGAATTTGAGTCTTTCTTTTCATTAAGTTGTTTTTTGAAAAAAATTCATGTAGTTTTAAGTTATAAAAATAACTTTATTGTAAAGTGCATTTCACTTAAATTATAAAAGTAAATCATTTGTAAAGTAATTTTAATGTTCTTTTTTTAAAGGTATTTGTTTGAATGCAACTTTAAGTACACTATTACATATACATTTACACATTACATATACATTTACATATGCATTTATAAGTTACATGTACATTTAGCCCCATATATGCCCCCGTTGGGGTCATATCATATGCATTTAACACCATATATGCCCATATATTCTCTTATTGTAGATTTTTTCATTTTAGTGATTTTACAATTTAAATATAGTTAGACTATTCTATTTAGCGTAGTTATATGCTATTTTTGTGATCATATATAGACTAGTCAATTGATGTGTTAATGAGTGAACTCAAAGCCTTGTAATAATTTCCTAATAAAGAACAAGTTGAAGAAATGATAAACACAAAGTCATTTGAATTCACTAACATGAGTTCTATCAATAGGTGGAGTTTTCGTTCAACAAAGGTTTGTAGTTCTATAAAAATTGATTGTAGTGTCCCAACTTTGCCTTTAATGTTGTAATCATACTTAATGATTTAATAAAGGCCCAATAATATATTTAAGATGGTTAGTATTAATAATGGGTGTGGATCCACATTTGTCTTCTAGTGGATGCACATGGTAGTTATAATATATGCTAGTAATTATGCAATGTGGCCATAATCATTAAATAAGACCAACTAGGTAGTTAAGCAAGGATGGATATAAAGAAGGATCAATCCTCAAGAATCATCAAATATGTATTGTCTTGTATGTTTTTTGGCATCTTATTGAGGTTTCCCCCTTGAAATGGATAAGAGATTGGACACTCTCAAATAAGTTGGCTTAATAAAGATGTTGTGTGTTCTATTGTTCTATTTTATTTTTGGTACATTTATGTTTAAAATAAATTTTTGGTTGAATGATTAAGTGGTATATCGAGGATATCCACAAGTATTATTAGAGTGACAATTTTGGGCACATGGAATATATTTTTTTTTTGTACATTATCTTGTAGTGTGATTTTCTCTTCTCTTGGGAAATTGATTGTAGTCATTCAAATACCATTAGAAGCAGAGTTGTGGTGTCGACATTTCTACATTAGGGTTATAATAGAAATTATGATAAATATCAAGGCAATTATGACCATTTTAATTTGTGGGCTTGAAACCCTAGAAAAAAAAGGAGATCAAGTGATTATTATCCTATGGTGCAATTTTCTCTTTGCTTGGGAACTAGATTGCACTTCACCAATGCCAATACAAGAAAAGATTTGATGACATTTCCAAATTGGGGTCAAGATAGATATTATGGGTAATATTGAGGGAGATGTGCCCTCAAAATTTGACTTTTCATATCCATGATTTTTTTGTCAAAACTAGTGCCTATCTTATGACATGATTTTCTCTATGTTTATCAACCATATTGAATTCACACCAATGCCATTGAAGCAAAACATTGATGCTATTTCCGAATTAGGTTCATCATATATATTCAAAGAAATATTGCAAGAGTTACAACCATTTTTTTTGTAGTTTTATTCAACCCCAAAACTCGAACAAAAAAGGAAGATCCATTGAATATGGACATGTTATCCCCCCTCATTGAGGAATATCTTGATTTATGGAAAACCTATGTGGAAGAAGCCCCTAAATAAATCTTGCTCAAATATGTTATGGCCTATGAATATCATCATCAAAATAGTTTCATCTAACTTGAAGAAATGGCCAAGGAGACCCATGCTCACTCAAAACTTGAAGTAATCCATAATGAACAACCACTTGTCGTTCACTAATTACACAAACTACAAGAAGTCTATCTTATCTTTTTAAACAATCATGAAATAATTAATTTGAAATCAAGTACAATAAAGGAATTCCATGAGAAAAAATACTTCCATCTCCACCCATGAACACATCACACGATTCAATAATTTTTCCAATTCACATGGAAGAAGAGAATCCCCTAGTTATGGCCTCCATAACTCCTCTTGAGGTTTCCAACACATAATCTATGCTAGCTAGCATGATCATTTCACTAGGTAATGTTCTATCAATTTTGAATCCAACTATGTATCCCAACTAATTCAATGTTCTTACTCATCATATGTAACCCACATATCACCCATATTTGAGGCCCCATCTTATGGATGTAACAAGTAGATGAAAACATTGAGGGAATCACTTTTTGAAGGAATTTGGTATGTTATGATCCTCCCTGGTGATGTAATAAATTCATAATAGTATAGTTAGGGTGGTTATTATTTATAATGGGTGTGGATCCACACAATGTCTTCTAATGCACGCATGTGGATTTACTCACATGGTAGTTATAGTGTGTTCTAGTAATTATGTAATGTGGCCATTATCATTAAATAAGTTTGGCTAGTTAGTTGGGATAGGATAGGTGTAAATAAGGATGGATTCCTCCTCATGAATCATAGAATATGTTAGGGATAATTCTTGTCCTGGGCTCGAGAGCACCTGGACCTGTAGGTTGCGCGGGAAATGCCCAAGCGTAGCACGGGAGATCCCTTTTTTTCTAGTAGTGAGTCAAGCGAGTAGGCAAAGTTTTTTTGTCGGCAGCCGAGATCCAGCCATAAAGAAAATCAAAAGTCATCGGGTTTTTGGTGTTGTCAAATTGCCTGGGATTTAGCACGAAGGGCAACACCCATAGTTCAGGAAAAATCTGGATCATCTGATCCGATCGGGACAGGTGGCAGCCAGTCGGCATATCGGAGATCGGTGTTTCGGGGAACAGGGAGCTCTCAGCTCATTGCACTAGGAAGTGCTGATCAGTGAAACACCGAAAGAACCTTTCGAGTTGAGCCCATGGTCTTAGCCACCAGGTCACGTCAAGTGATCTTGTAAATGGGGAAACCCTCTTTACAATAACGAATACTATATGGACCATTCATCTGAAGGACACGTGACACGCATCAGTGTCACGTCGACATTCGGGAGTTCGAGGGGTAAGCGCTCCTCGTCCCTTCACTTCTCGAAACCCCGAACCCTAAAATGCCAATAGCGCCCACAATTGGGCTCGTGGTTTTGGCGCCTGGTCGTAAAGGAACAAGCCTGGAAGAGGGGCACTTTTGTTTATCATTTTTCCACTCGGGTCCCAAAGCGCAAAAAATAAATCTCAGTTGTTCATCTCATGGGGAACGCGTGGAAACCATTAGGCCCTCTCGACATTTCGCCCATCGTGATTTTGAAGGAGAAAGGTCCTGTTCCTTTTTCACCCATGAACCCCGAAGCCCCAACAACACTCTAGTAGATAGGAGAAGGGTCACAGCCCGTGGTCACTCTAGGGAGCAGAAGGGGATGTACAAGGAAGCCAAAGGCACCGAATTAAGTTTCAAGAGAGGGGGGACTGCATTCTTCAGATTCCGATTCGACGTGGGCTAAATCCCAGTACCTGATGGAGATTAATGAAGAAAAGAGAGGATGGCTCAAAACTCACATCACTCATTTATTGTAGAGTATGGAGATCCTGGCCGAAAGTCTTCCCGGGAGGGTCGCCTGTACCATTTCTCCTCAGGGAAGCCACGCCGAGTCTTCAATTCGCCAGAGGAACCTGCACACTCCAATTTAACATTCAAAGGGTTTAGCTACCCCCTAGCATGAGCCATGCTAAATTAAAGAGGTGTATGATAGGGGAACAAAGGACAGATTTGATTGAGGATATGTCACCCATTGAAAGTTCTGAGATGCCTCTACTGGGCGAAAGGAAGAGAAGAGTATATGTAGGCATTTTTTCCATTTTGTAATGATTGATGGTTGAGTAGAGCTCCCTACTGTAATGTTTTAGCTGCTATTTTAGATTTCAGCTTATGCATATGTATATGAGATTTCTTGTTTTATGACAGATAGTTCTTCTTACTCCATCTAATTTTCATCGCATGCTAAGAGGGTTCGTGAATGACTGACTCGTGCGAATTATTGCATTTCTGTTATGATAAAGGATTTAATAATTCTGTCCTCTGTCTTTGCGTTTGAATGTAAGCCGATCTTGTGTTTAAATTCCTTCTTCTACAGTATGTTAGAAACCTACTATTTATAACAGACCTCTGCTTTTCTCTTGTATACGTCTTTCACCTATTCACCCTTTACTACAGCTCACTGTCTGAAATTTACGCAAGACCTCACTTGCTCATGCATACCTGGCCTGGTTTCAGAGTTGGAACACTATTGTTTTGAGTTTACCTCCATTCAATCACCCATCTATAAACAACCGTGACATAAAACTGATGGGCATCGGGCTCTGCTCCTGCTAGCAATCCAGGAGTGACTTCCATCGCCAACATTTCTGGCGCTGTTGTCGGGGACGAAGTTGAAGATTTTCCCTGGGCAGAACAACATTGAGCCTCTGATTCTGAAGGTGCATCAGACATTAGAGCCCTTCAAGATTTCTATTGTGCACCTAGCGACTCCATTATTTCCACTCCGCTGTTTTAGCTGTAGCTATTGTTAGCACACCTGAAAGCTGACCCAGAGGATCTTTCTCGAGAAGGTTTCAGCGGCTTCTTTCTCAGACTAAGAAGCTTCCCGGGGTAACGACAACGTTAAGATCTGGCCTTTGCTGGTGAACAAGGACCGAGCATATTTGAAGCTGCACATCTTTCACTTGGAGAATTCATGATTCGAGAAACGATTGGCGACTCCACTGGTTCGATATGGAGAAAATCCTGGCTCGAAGGTTTGCTCCTTTTAATTTTTCTACTATTCCTAGTTTTCCTAATGTTGTCCCCTCTCTGAATGAATGGGGTGATTATTTTCCTAGATTTAGAGAGCGTGAAGAGGACAACCTTGCTCAACATCTTTGGGAGTTTCATGAACTCATGCATCAGTGGGAGATACATCATGAGAATGTATNCGATGGCCCTTGTGGCTCGGATCTACGGTCCTACCCTTCCTGAGCTTTGAAACATTTTGGGAATACTCGGTGTATCTCTCCTGCTCCTCTGTGAGATCTAACGGCTCACGAGATGTCGCGAATCCTCCTCGGAGAATACCGACTGTCCACTCTTCCGAATGAGTTTTGCAAAATGAACCAAGTACTCCTCCACGAAGACTTGTTCACCTGTGGCACGAATCTACGACACCTTCTTAAACACTTCATGCACAACTTCTCTACGCTGTCTTTCAACAAATTCGAAAACCCTATCCTTCTTGAGCTTCCTTGTAACTCTGAGCCTTAAAAGACTCTTGCGCACAGTCCTTGCGGTAACCTTCAAACACTTCAAGTGTTGAATTTTCTTTGACTCTGCGCACACCTGCAGCAGTAGTCCTTCAACTCTCGCTCAGGTCCACAACTCTGAATTTCAATTGGCCTGCACACTCCTTGCATGGCTCCTGTGCTCAACTGCACTCTTGAGATGAATGAGAGAAAAATCAACCCTATCTGAACCCCTTGTCAAAACACTCCTTGCAGGAACCCTTGGCTTAGATAGAGAAACAATTGAAACTCATTCCTACTTCCTTTCAGACTTCAAACTCAACTATGAAATCATATACACAACACATAAATAAAATGTATAACAGGAAGAAAACATTCATGAGCATATCATTCAACATCAATACACAGAGAAAACACAAAAAAACATGAATTTGAATCAAACTCTTCTATTAATTCAAATATCTATACATGGGTGTTCTTACACAAATCTCTGCATGTTCTCCTTCTCAATTATCAGAATAATGTTACAATACACATTGAGGGTGTCTATATCTCGTTTCCCTCTTGCGCTCTCAAACAGTCTAATCTAGAATTAAATTCTATCTACCTACATTAACTACTTTAAATGCCTTCTACCTACTAAGGACGAGAGCTAATGGCTCAAGGTCCGTTTACAATCTACAAGTGCGCTTCATCTTAATGGCTCATTTAAGATCGCGCAACAACTTCAAGGAACTTTCAAAATTTGTGCTAGCGCTCGTCCAGTTGTCCTCCGCTTCCGTACTGGCTCGCTTGATGTGTTGGCGATGCTCCTGCATCAGTTGGGGCCATGGACTATTCCCTCTTAGGTTTTTAACCATGTAATACACTGGTGTATTAATCTTTAATATATTTGTGTCAGTAATTGACTTAAGGTGTTTTACATATGTGGATATACCATGTTTTTTCAAGCATGGTATCAAACACTTATGAATATTTGCTATCATTGTCAATCGAGATCCTAAACCTATGTCACTACATGTATCAAAAGACTTCTAGATTCTATTGTTTCTTAGCATTTTTTGTTGAGAGAACTGCTCCAATGCATCTGAGGCACTATTTTTAGTTGGAAATCATTTTCATTTCACTCGAAAAAGTTTTTTCTTACCAAATATATGATTATTTATATCAGATTCGGAGGTATACAATGTATTTCAATTTTTTTTTTAATTTCTTTCATTCTATTTTAATATCTCATTTCAATTTTTGAGTTTTTTATTCCCAATTTGCTCCCTTTCTAATTTGCTTCCTTTCTAATCTACATATGATCTTTACCCTATCCCTTGTGTGATCTAAGCAAATTAGAAACAAAGCAGAAAGTTGTTTTTTTGTGCATGATCTAACCTCGTGCTTTCTATAATCTCAACAAATCATAAACATAGAGAAAAATTGCATTTTCTAGGTAGACTAATCGAGATCTAACCCCAAGATTATCAAATTTTGTTTTTTTTTTCTTCAGAAATTTGTCCTTTTGTGTGGGTGACGTGTTGAAGTTTTTTCCAAAAACAAAAACAAGGATTTAGGGGGGTAAGCATGCACTTTAAGGAAAAGAGTAAAAAAATAGGTCTCCTTTCTCCTTTGTAACATCTATTATATCTTTTGTAATAATTCACTCAGTTTAAAGTTACTTTATTAAATTAAAACTCTTGAATTTGAGTCTTTCTTTTCATTAAGTTGTTTTTTGAAAAAAATTCATGTAGTTTTAAGTTATAAAAATAACTTTATTGTAAAGTGCATTTCACTTAAATTATAAAAGTAAATCATTTGTAAAGTAATTTTAATGTTCTTTTTTTAAAGGTATTTGTTTGAATGCAACTTTAAGTACACTATTACATATACATTTACACATTACATATACATTTACATATGCATTTATAAGTTACATGTACATTTAGCCCCATATATGCCCCCGTTGGGGTCATATCATATGCATTTAACACCATATATGCCCATATATTCTCTTATTGTAGATTTTTTCATTTTAGTGATTTTACAATTTAAATATAGTTAGACTATTCTATTTAGCGTAGTTATATGCTATTTTTGTGATCATATATAGACTAGTCAATTGATGTGTTAATGAGTGAACTCAAAGCCTTGTAATAATTTCCTAATAAAGAACAAGTTGAAGAAATGATAAACACAAAGTCATTTGAATTCACTAACATGAGTTCTATCAATAGGTGGAGTTTTCGTTCAACAAAGGTTTGTAGTTCTATAAAAATTGATTGTAGTGTCCCAACTTTGCCTTTAATGTTGTAATCATACTTAATGATTTAATAAAGGCCCAATAATATATTTAAGATGGTTAGTATTAATAATGGGTGTGGATCCACATTTGTCTTCTAGTGGATGCACATGGTAGTTATAATATATGCTAGTAATTATGCAATGTGGCCATAATCATTAAATAAGACCAACTAGGTAGTTAAGCAAGGATGGATATAAAGAAGGATCAATCCTCAAGAATCATCAAATATGTATTGTCTTGTATGTTTTTTGGCATCTTATTGAGGTTTCCCCCTTGAAATGGATAAGAGATTGGACACTCTCAAATAAGTTGGCTTAATAAAGATGTTGTGTGTTCTATTGTTCTATTTTATTTTTGGTACATTTATGTTTAAAATAAATTTTTGGTTGAATGATTAAGTGGTATATCGAGGATATCCACAAGTATTATTAGAGTGACAATTTTGGGCACATGGAATATATTTTTTTTTTGTACATTATCTTGTAGTGTGATTTTCTCTTCTCTTGGGAAATTGATTGTAGTCATTCAAATACCATTAGAAGCAGAGTTGTGGTGTCGACATTTCTACATTAGGGTTATAATAGAAATTATGATAAATATCAAGGCAATTATGACCATTTTAATTTGTGGGCTTGAAACCCTAGAAAAAAAAGGAGATCAAGTGATTATTATCCTATGGTGCAATTTTCTCTTTGCTTGGGAACTAGATTGCACTTCACCAATGCCAATACAAGAAAAGATTTGATGACATTTCCAAATTGGGGTCAAGATAGATATTATGGGTAATATTGAGGGAGATGTGCCCTCAAAATTTGACTTTTCATATCCATGATTTTTTTGTCAAAACTAGTGCCTATCTTATGACATGATTTTCTCTATGTTTATCAACCATATTGAATTCACACCAATGCCATTGAAGCAAAACATTGATGCTATTTCCGAATTAGGTTCATCATATATATTCAAAGAAATATTGCAAGAGTTACAACCATTTTTTTTGTAGTTTTATTCAACCCCAAAACTCGAACAAAAAAGGAAGATCCATTGAATATGGACATGTTATCCCCCCTCATTGAGGAATATCTTGATTTATGGAAAACCTATGTGGAAGAAGCCCCTAAATAAATCTTGCTCAAATATGTTATGGCCTATGAATATCATCATCAAAATAGTTTCATCTAACTTGAAGAAATGGCCAAGGAGACCCATGCTCACTCAAAACTTGAAGTAATCCATAATGAACAACCACTTGTCGTTCACTAATTACACAAACTACAAGAAGTCTATCTTATCTTTTTAAACAATCATGAAATAATTAATTTGAAATCAAGTACAATAAAGGAATTCCATGAGAAAAAATACTTCCATCTCCACCCATGAACACATCACACGATTCAATAATTTTTCCAATTCACATGGAAGAAGAGAATCCCCTAGTTATGGCCTCCATAACTCCTCTTGAGGTTTCCAACACATAATCTATGCTAGCTAGCATGATCATTTCACTAGGTAATGTTCTATCAATTTTGAATCCAACTATGTATCCCAACTAATTCAATGTTCTTACTCATCATATGTAACCCACATATCACCCATATTTGAGGCCCCATCTTATGGATGTAACAAGTAGATGAAAACATTGAGGGAATCACTTTTTGAAGGAATTTGGTATGTTATGATCCTCCCTGGTGATGTAATAAATTCATAATAGTATAGTTAGGGTGGTTATTATTTATAATGGGTGTGGATCCACACAATGTCTTCTAATGCACGCATGTGGATTTACTCACATGGTAGTTATAGTGTGTTCTAGTAATTATGTAATGTGGCCATTATCATTAAATAAGTTTGGATAGTTAGTTGGGATAGGATAGGTGTAAATAAGGATGGATTCCTCCTCATGAATCATAGAATATGTTAGCGATAATTCTTGTCCTGGGCTCGAGAGCACCTGGACAAATAGGTTGCATGGGAAATGTCCAAGCGTAGCACAGAAGATCCCTGTTTTTCCAGTAGTGAGTCAAGCGAGCAGGCAAAGTTTTTTTGTCGGCAGCCGAGATCCATCCATAAAGAAAATCAACAGTCATCGGGTTTTTGGTGTTGTCAAATTTCCTGGGATTTAGCACGAAGGGCAACACCCATAGTTCAGGAAAAATCTGGATCGTCCGATCCGATCGAGACAGGTGGCAACCAGTCGGCATATCGGAGATCGGTGTTTCGGGGAACAGGGAGCTCTCAGCGCATTGCACTAGGAAGTGTTGATCAGTGAAACGCCGAAAGCACCTTTCGAGTTGATCCCGTGGTCTTAGCCACCAGGTCACGTCAAGTGATCTTGTAAATGGGGCAAACCTCTTTACAATAACGAATACTATATGGACCATTCGTCTGAAGGACACACGACACGCATCAGTGTCACGTCGGCATTCGGGAGTTCGAGGGGTAAGCGATCCTCGTCCCTTCACTTCTCGAAACCTCGAACCCTAAAATGCTGATAGCGCCCAGAATTGGGCTCGTGGTTTTGGCGCCTGGTCGTAAAGGAACAAGCCTGGAAGAGGGGCACTTTTGTTTATCATTTTTCCACTCGGGTCCCAAAGCGCCAAAAAGAAATCTCAGTTGTTCATCTCATGGGGAACGCGTGGAAACCATTAGGCCCTCCCGACATTTTGCCCATCGTGATTTTGAAGGAGAAAGGTCCTGTTCCTTTTTCACCCGTGAACCCCGAAGCCCCAACAACACTCTAGTAGATAGGCGAAGGGTCACATCCCGTGGTCACTCTAGGGAGAAGAAGGGGATGTACAAGGAAGCCAAAGGCACCGAATTAAGTTTCAAGAGAGGGGGGACTGCATTCTTCAGATTTCGATTCGACG
>JZKD02S1229058.1:0-12396 GCA_000966675.3 Picea glauca
CTAAAAAATATCAAGAGGAGCCAGTTGGAATAGGTGGGTGGCCACCAATATCCACCTGGATCAATCCTCCCCCCTTAGGAAGAAATGGTCTCCATCGCATTGAGTTCCCCCATCAGGTGAGGAAAGTTCTGTTGAATTTGGCCTTGGGTGAGCCAATTTCCTTAGTGTAGGAGTTTCCCTGCCTTGATAACCCAATAAATATGGATCTTATGATGGCAAGTTCCCTTGACCTGTGTGTCCATTATCTGATCAATGGATTATTGTTCCATGCAATCAGGGTTGAGATCTATCAGTGTCAGTTGTTCTGCGATTTATGAGGTGTCCAATAATGGTGGAAAATATGAACGAAGGAGGTCCACATTGAACATTGGGTGCAATCCAAGGAAAGGTGGAGTGTTGAGCTCAAAATCATTGTTACCCATAACCTTGGTGATAGTGTAAGGACCATAGCGAAGTGGGAGGAGCCTTCGATGGGGCTCTGTATGATGCTCCATCTGCAAATATAACCAGACTTTGTCTCCAACCTGAAAATGGTGTGATACCCTTTGTTGATCATGGTATTTATTTTACTTAGCATTGGATTTCTGCAAAATCTCATGGACCTATTGGTGGATGTGCTAAATCCACTCAATGAATCTAGTGGCTTTGTCTGTGTGGTGGAAATAGGTAGTGCAACATCAGTGGGAAGCAAGGGTTGGAATCATAGCCCCACCTGAAATGGGATATGGTCAGTGGATCTATGGAGAGCCCTGCTGTAACTATGTTGAACATATGGGATAATATCATCCCATGTATGCATATGCTTAGAGTTGTACATGCGAAATATGTGCACAATCATCTTATTGATGACCTTTGTTTGGCCCTCTATTTGGTGGTGGAAAGAAATGGATTTAGTGAGTTTGGAGTCCAACAATGACTAGAGACTCAACCAAAATGTGTTGAGGAACCTGTTGTCCTGGTTGGAGATGATGGTTTGTGGTATCCCAAAATGGACCCAAACTCGTTTGAAGAAGATCTTGGCAGTATCTACTGGTGTGATATTCTTCTTGTAGGCTGTGAGGATGGCCATCTTCGAAAACCAATCAATGACCACAAATACATAATCATTTCCTTGCTTGGTGGAAGGAAGGCCAGACATATAATCCATGGAGATGGATTCCTAAGGCTATGAGAGTAGTAATAGGGGTGTATAATCCTTGCTTCTTGATGGATGGATTTTCAATGGAACATGTAGTGAAAAATCTGATATACTTGATGACGTCCTGTCAAAGTTTTGGCCAATAAAAATGTTTTTGTAGAATGACCACAATTTTCTCCATGCCAAAATGTCCCGCCCTTCGATTGTAGTGGGATTCCAAAATAATTTTTGCACACTCTCTTGTAGGAACAAAAATATGGCCTAGATGGAATAACAGTTTGTCCTGAATGTGAAAATTGGTGATAGTTGCACCTATACCCAAGGCCTGATAGGTGGTGGCGAAGTCTAGATCTTGTTGATAAAGTTGGGGCCACTCATATGCCTCATGTCCACCGGAATAGAGCACAGTGGTGAGTGTATCCACAAGAGGTTGAATGAGGAAGTTAGTGAAATGATTTGATCTCCCTATCTTATACTTCATGTTGATATGGAATTGTTGTAGATAGGTGGACCACTTTTGATGGAAATCATTTTGTAATTTCCCTTGTGTCTGTATGAATTGCAGAGGCTTGTGATCAGTGTTGACGATTGTCTCCCTTCCTAGAATGTAATGTTTCCATTGACGATAAGATTGTACAATAAAATACATTTCCTTGTAATAGGTGGGGTATTTCCGAAAAGTATCTAAGAGTGTCTCACTATGGTATGCCACTGGATGACCATGTTGAGTGAGAAATGCATCTACAACATACTCAGATGCATCAGTCTCAATCTTGAACAGTTGACATAGATCAGTAAAGGAGAGTAATAGATATAAGAACACGCGATGCTTTAGATCATCGAATGATATTTTTTGGTTCTTTCCCCATAGAAACTTTGCCTTGCCACTTCCCTTGGTCAATTGGATTAGGGCCCATGCAATATGGGAGAATCCCAACAGGAAGCGTCGATAGAATTTGGCCAGTCCCAAGAAGATTCGAAGCTCGGTTAGTGTGGTTAGGGGTGGCCAGTCATAAATTACTTGGATCTTATTTGGATCAACATGTGCCCCATGCTCATCAAAATTGTATCCCAAGTATTGGACCCTCTTCATGCCAAAGGATCATTTTTCTAAGTTAGCATATAGCTTTTGCTTCCACAGAGTTCTCAAGACCTATTGAATATGTCGCATGTGCTCGTCCCAAGTTCTGTTGAATATGAGGATGCCATCCAAATATACCACCACAAAAGAGTTGGTGAAGGGTCTCAATACATCATCAATCAACCTCATGAAAGTGGTTGGTGCATTTGTTAAGCCAAACAGCATGAACAACCATTTGAAAAAACCTTCTTTAGATTTGAAAGTTGTCTTCCATAAATTAGTTGGATCGATGGGAACCTAGTTGTAGCCAAACTTTATGTAAATATTGATGAATATCTTTTCCCCCTTGATTTGGTCAAGAAGGTCATCAATCCAAGGAATTGGGTATCAATTCCTAACGATGAATTTGTTTAATGCTCTATAATCAATGTCAAGTCGCTAGGTCCCATCCTTCTTTTGCACCAGTACAATCAGGTTTCCACAAGGGGAGGATTTGGGTCTGATGTGCCCCTTTTGAGGAATCTCTTGGATCTAATGCTTTATTTTTCCATTTTCCATTAGCGAGTGACGATAGAATATTCTATTAGGAAAAGGTGGACCGAGGGTCAGATCAATTGAATGCTTGACTTGGAAGTGTGTCGGTACCCTGGTGGGTGAGGAGAAGATATCTCTGTACTCTTCCACGATCACATCCACTTGCTTTTGTTGCGAAGAGAGGCTCTATGTAGAGGGCACGGATGTGGCGACAAACTTCTTCTAACTGTGATCACAAATCACAAAGAAGACAAACTTGTCGATCTGTGAAATGACCTTACTTCATTGCTTAGCAGAGATTAAATAAATAGTAGTAGGGGGCACTACCTCTAGTATCATGTAAAGTTTTCTACCCAAAGTAATAATAAAAATGTAGTGTCTAGAATCATACATAGCATGATGCTTCCACAAATATGGTTGTCCTAAAATAACATCACAAACTTCAAAGGGATAAATATCACACAATACCTCATCTTTGAAAGGCTTGATGTCCTAGGGAAAACACCACTATTGGCTGACAAAAAGATCTATTCCTTGGTGAAGCCAGGCAATGGTGTAGGTCTATGGGTGCAGTGTCATCCGCAGGTCCAATCTCATGATGACCTCTGCTGATATCAGGTTCTTCTGAATACTTCTATCAACAATGAAATGAAGTGGAGACCCCTTTACCCGCACATCTGAGTGAAAAAGACATTCTCCTTTTGTTGATTATTCTCGTTCACTTGGTTGGAATTTGGTGGTAAAGATAGTGGCACTAGGTTCGTCATCGATAATCTACTTCCCTCCTTCTGGATTTGAATCAGAGTCAGAATCAACCTCTCACTCAGACACCTTCAGCTTGGGCACAAGTGACTACTTGGAGCGACATTCTTCAGTACTGCGTCAAGGGATTTTATGGTATTCAAACCATTTTCCCCTGTCCTTCTCCATATTTTTATTTCCATTCTTATTTTGCGGCTTGGAATGGTTGTCTTTAGAGTGTCCATATTTTCTCTATCCCTTGACGTGCGGGTTGGGGCCTCCTTTTCCTTGCTTCATCCATGAGGGGTTTTCAGATCCAAACTCTCTCCTCTTCTTCTTAAATTTATGCTCAATATTTACAGCATATCTATAAGCCATACCTAAAGAGGCGATGTCCTAAAACTCTATTTCTGTTTGAATGTATCTATGTAAACAAGAACGATATTTAAGCACTAGATCTCACACATAGTCTTTGATACCCAATTTGGTGCCCAGGGTATGGAAAATAATGGTGAAATCTAGTACTGTCTGGTTCCTTTCATGATGCAAGGTGGTCCATTGGGTGTACTAGTCCTTGTAGCTTCCAACGAGGCAATATTGTTCTTTAATGACATCATGGAAGGAATCTCATGTAGGGGGGACTACAAATATTGCAGATTCTTCTATGGCCCTTTGCTAAGAGTAAGTATCCCAACAATCCTTAACATGGGGGATGACCTTAAGGAGTGCAAAAGTAATCTTTTCCATGTATCAAAAAAATTATGGATTGAAAAATATGTTTCGAGTAGATTCAACCATTTATCTACACCATCCACATCTATCATTTCTTCAAATAATGGAATATCAAAATTTACTTGTACCTTGAAGGGGGTTACATGGAAGCTTGATGAATATGCTTCTCCTATGGGCAGTCGTCAAATGATCTATGCAAATTTGTCCATCATTTCATTCCTTTGTCACACGAGGGCTTCCTTGAGAAACATTTTAAAATCATCTCTTGCTCCATCTTCTTTCTTTTCTTCCCCCATGGGGTTTTTGTCAGGCTCAGTGAGACCGATCTTGCAACGACTCAATTGGTTCGAGTCCTAACTTTTTGTGCCCAGATCTTTTCGGGGACATGCACGAAGAAAAATAAATGAAGAGAAGACCGCTTTGATACCACTCATACATATTTAGGAGAAGAACAAACTGATTAACAGAACAAATACAATAAACATAGAGATATGAAGAACACATAGATATCCAATGAACAATATATTCTATTGAATAAATAAAATAGGATGAAACTATAAAACTGCAGAAATGAAAGACTTTCTTGAATGGTGGTAGTTATCTCTGAGAAGAGATGTGGCTTCTACGCGCATTGTTTGAGAAAAATGATTACAATGAGGCTACAAAGGCAATTTTTATATTACTCATGAATGCCAAAACCCTAGACATCCAAAAACCTAACCCTAGGAGATGAAATGCCAAAAGTTATGTGGGGCCCTATGGGTACTTTGGTACCTCAACTTCCTCGAGTTGTAAATTTTGCATACAATCTTCGTTTTAGGCGCGTGATATCCCATTGGAAATGTATTTTAGAGAAATACACATTACACAATGATACTCAAACTCTGTCTACATTTTGACTATGGTGAGCCAAAGAAACAATGTTTAGGGCCCCAAAATGTCCCTCAAAGTACAACAAGATGTAATGGCATGAAAACATACAAAATAAGTGAGTTGGATTAGATGGGAGGCCACCAATATCCACCTAGAGGATGTGTAGGGATTCAAACAACCTCTAAAGTGTAGAAACCACAATTGCAAAGAAGTACATAAGAACGTGTTGAGCCAACTGGAATAGGTGGGTGGCCACCAATATCAACCTGAATCATAAGCATATGGGTGCAACCACTATGTACGGATGGGATGGAAAAGGTGGTGGGGTGGTTGGTGATAAAATACCACAGTTGTGCGAGGGATGGAAAAATACTTGAGATGGAAAGTGGTATCCCAAGAGCCAAGGAAAAGTGGCCATTGACAAGACTTTCCCTATAGCCAAAGATAAATGATGGGGGCAATGTCAATAGTGGTGNCGAGTCCATGTTGTAGATGTGTTTAGTTTGAATGTGCATGTGTTGTAAAATGAATGCTAATTTGATCTTTCTCAAGAAAGTATGCACTTCAATTTTTTTGCAATTCTTATATTTTTGGGTATAATTGTGGCCTCCATTTAATTTTTTGAGAGTGCCCTCTGAGAGTTGATTTAGAGGTTTAATCTCTAGAATTTCCTATTGCATGTGTTTTTAATTCCACCTATAGTGAGTGTCCAATTTCTCTAATATACAATTTGTGATGGTAACATGGGATTTCATAGACACCTTTCCACTGCCTAAGATCTAATGAGTACTTTACCGAGTTTACCAAGATTCTAACAGTGTTCATAGGAGTGAAGGATATTATGATGTTCCTACTTCATAATATTTTTCCAATTTAATTGGTTGTACCTATTGTTTCAAGAGTTGACTCTAGGATGTAATATAGCTAAGCCTTAGCACATTTTGAAGAAAATAATAATGGGTTGATTGATCATCTATTTGATGCTTCCGGATCTAGGTTTGAATGAGACTTTCAACCATTAGAAATTAGAAATAAAGAGGCATGCCCTCGTCTTCTAAATCCATTTAAAATATGAGGATGGATAGAATATGTAGCTAAACAAAAACTGATAAGGTAGTCAGATATACATGGATCATAAATCTAACTCCGTGCCCAATTAGAAGAATAACATTGGATAAAAATATCTGAACATAGGTCTTGTTTTAATCATAGAAAAACAGAGAAAAAAATATGAACAAATAAAGCTTGTAAGTTAGGAAAAACAATTAATTGACAAGACTTTCCCTATAGCCAAAGATAAATGATGGGGGCAATGTCAATAGTGGTGTTGAATGGAGTGGTGGTGGTATGTGAAACCTTGAAGTCATACATATTTATAATATTTTATTAGTACAAAAACGTGAAATTCAACAGAAACAATAGAACAAATTTAAATTTAAAGAAGATTTAACTCGACGCGTGATAACTATGAAAGGGGTGATATATACATCCCAGGTGGACATGGTTCATCGTTGTATGATATCACAACCTTTAGAAGCACAACAACATTATATTTGATTTCTCATAAATCACATATAGAAACACAAAAACTAACTTACAGATGTAGTAGAATAGTAGTCGATAAGTGAGATTGTCAAGGAATAAGTAGAGCATTGTGGTGAATTAGTCAAAGGCACCACATACATGAGTATGTGGTACACCAAACGAGAAGGTTGTTGCTAGTACTGCATCAATGGTGGAAAATGACATTGATGCATTTGATGGCATCAAGGGTCTACTATTCGAGCGTAGAAACTGCAATAATAATATAATTAAATATAGAAAACATACACAATAAACTATATATATAATGAATTAAGAATATAGAGATGGTCAAGATACAACCTCCTCTATGAAACTCTAATGTCTAGTGGCCTTCGCTAGCCCATAACAAGTCTTCCGACAACTCAAGCATCTATGAGGGTGACATGGATGGATAGTCTATCCATGTTCCTTCTCTTGGATGGAATTTATTGTAGGGTTTCTCCCAACATCACATGTAGGTAGTGCTTGGCAGGATAATGCTATAAAAGTGTTACGTTGCACCAAGCTCCGAGTCAAGGTGGATGTGAATGTACGTGCTTGGTTGATGCTTTCTATGATGGGAGGATGTTATGTAGGGGTTTAGAACTTTTCCTAAGAGGATGAGGACCTAGCAATGAGTCACACCTAGTATTTTCTCTATCCTATGACACACAACCCACCCGCTAGAGTTCACCAATGTGAATGTAGTTGAGATGGATACTTAACATAAACTCTTCCCATAATTTTATGAGGAAATGTACAATCACCTTCCTTTTATTGTAGGGAGGTTTGTGAAAAACCATAAACAGCCTATTCATCCAATTCTTTAACTTGTTTTTTTATCTAGCCTAGTCTTTTAATATTTAAACATTCTATCTCTGCAATAAGAAATATTAGCTAATTTCCCTTGGGCACTTGTAATGGAATATGAAATGGTGTCTAGGGATCTTTCTAGTGATGTCAGGGTTCTCTAATATTGTGTAAGTCTTGAACAAGAGTTCTAAAAGACCTCAACCCTTCATCAATTTCCATGTTTACATTTACAGGTTATGGTTTGGAGTTTGGTATGCCTTCCTGTGATAGTGTGAGGTTTAAGTTTTCTATAAACTCCATGTCAATTAAATTTGTAGCAATTTAGAAATAAAAACAAATATTAAATTTATTTTTTAAACATTTAAAAAAATTAAGAAATTAAAAAAAATGTAATTTCTTCCAAATACATACATAGAATCACGTGGAAACAGAACCCTCTTAAAATTTAATCAAAGGAACAGACGCATTCCTAGAGCACATGCCTAGGAATGTGTGTGTTCTTAAGAACACGACTGACACCACCAAAGTCTCTAATGCGGCCAACCTGCTCTCTGCATGGTCTACACCATCCTTCCTTGATTTCTTGTAAGCTATAGTTTTACACCATCCTGCCTTGATTTCTTGTATGTCACCAAAGTCTCTAATGCGGCCAAACCTGCTCTCTGCATGGTCTACACCATCCTTTCTTGATTTCTTGTATGTTATATTTTTACACCATCCTGCCTTGATTTCTGGTATGTTATATTTTTAAGATAAGAGAAAAAGCTTACCTAAAAGAACAATTTTTTTTAGGTAATTGTTCCTGAAAAAAAAAGGCTTACCTAAGTCTGAGCGCATCTTTGAACCTTAGAGTTTGAACCTTAGAGCATGTACTAGATACCTATTTTTTTTTTTTTTTTCTATAGGGAGAGGAATTTCTACAAAATCATTGATTTCTGAAGGGACAATTTCATAAATAAGAGTATTGTCTAATTGTTTTACCAAATAGTTTAAATAAATTTATATAAAATTATTATTTTTTGTTGTTTAAAATCCATATTTGAATGTAGAAATGGATTCAACATGCTGAGAAACTCTTAAGATACTTGGATTACATAAAAATAAACACATGTGAGGATCTAACAATTTCTGACCAGATTTCAAGCAAATGTCCCCAGAAATCTCATCTAAAAAAAATTATTTGGTAAAATGTTTAAACGACCCCATAAATAAGTAATCAAATCAAAGAACAACGTTAGATAAGAGTGCAATTTACTTTCGGCACCATATCACAAGCCACAAGCTTTCGATGATTGGTACTTATATCGTATTGTTTTGGCGATTTTCTGTGTGTCTGGCAACTTTCGGCACCAAATCACAAGCCACAAGCTTTTGATGATTGGTACTCATATCGTATTGTTTTGGGGATTTTCTCTGTGTCTGGCAACTTCAGCATTGTCGAAATGGTATATTTCTATAATTTTAGTTATTTGGGTCGATTTATAAATATGATTTTATTTTACAATAGCAGTGTTTGGTGGATACGATTATGACATCTGATATTATTGTAGAATGGATAATGTTAGGCTGTTCGGATATGTGGTGACACAAATTCCTCCAAAATTGTTGCCAAAAAATAATTCGGGAACAGAAGAATAAATGGCCCTTATCCAAGTAAACAAAGAAAGTACAAAGTACAAATGCAACAGTGAGCTGCATATATTATTTAGYMAAARCGTGTACAAATGCAACGMGAACTGCSTCTACATTAACAACAGTKTGAGCTTAAAGGAATTAATTCGAACCTCTATGAAGAGACCAGTAAATAATCTCTCTATGAAGAGACCAGTAAATAAACATTATGTCGAACCTCTGCACTATGGCGTCTAACAAGCACTAATTCCATTCCAGTAGTCCTAAATGGAACACTGGACTGCATATACATTAACCTAACTGCGTCTACATTAACAACCTTCTATCGAACTGCACGTAAACAATCTCTTGAAGGAATTAAAACTGCACGTAAACAAGCACTATGGCGAACATCTGCACTATGTCGTCTAACAAGCACTAATTCCATTCCTAAATGGAACACTGGACTGCATATACATTAACCTAACCAACAGGTTGAGCATGAAGAAAATAAAACTGCACGTAAATATTATGTCGAATATCTGCACCATAAGATCAAGTTTAAATGTAGCATGATGGCGTCTAACAAGCACTAATTTCAGATTAGTGACGCGGTCTGCTATTGAAGCCTTGACAGATGGATATACACCATTTTGGCCAATGATTGTTGACAAAAACCCTTCCGCCAGGATTCTGTTCTCTATCACTACTGCAGTAGCCTTCTCCGGAACACTCCAACTATCTTTCCAAAATGCAATCTGCCATCCCCCACCAGCATTTTCACCAATTAATCAAACTAAAATGAGCAAAGAAACAGATCGAGATTATGAATTGAATTCTTAAATTATAAACTATAAGACATTGACGAACCACTAGGCCGGCAGGTGAAATCGTATACAGAATGGAGTAACCCGGGAGAAAATTTTTGTTCTTGAAAACGTCCTTCAATTGCTCAATCGCCTTAGCTTCCGCTTCGCTGTAAATACCAGCCGCTTCACAAGCTATCCTGCAGTTCTCGCTCACCTTCCGACAGAACTCAACGCCTGTGAGTCGCGAGACGAATGCTACTCGCGCGACTTTTTCATACGGACCTGGAGTATGTTTCCCACCAAACCCTATTAATTCCTGTACCGTTACCACGTTTTCGAATATCAAAGACACGAAACTATTAGCAAACTTACATGTGACAAGATCCATGTAGAAATCCAACGTATTCGACAACTCTTCGGCCGTCTTGTCCTTCCATTTGAGAAGAAGGTGGGGAACTATTGCCTCCTCAATATAAACACCGATTACCGTAAACTTGACGAACTTCCCCTCGATCATCAGTCCTTGAACACCTGTAAAGTTTAATGGTTTAGCATAATCAATTTTGCGAAATGTTTTCGAGTATTTGACTAGTTATGTAGAAGTGAGTGCTAGGTTTACATTTCCTAAATTAAACACAGTAGTTTAATCTAAACAAAGTTTTAACATATATGAAACGTAGTTCATCGTGAAACTTTCACCATGTCTAAAAATTTGACAGAATTTAACTTAAAGATTTACCAAAAATGAGTCTATTGGTTATTAAATTAGGTTATTAAATCTAGATTGACAAAAAAGAAGCAATCAAGAATGTGGAAATGGCAAATCTATGCATATATACAGACAAACAAGTAAATGGCAAATCTATGCATGGTCATGACTTGATATACCAGCTCCGGCTAGTATCAGTTCCTTGGATGATGTCCGGGGTGTGACAGTAGGTGAAAACACGACGCCTTCGACTTCCATACTTACGACTGAAGCAACCGCACTCGACATTGCAGCTACTGCCGACAGATTACCTTCTGCATTCAAAATAAATGATCATGCATTAAACATTACATCAATCAGGTTGCCCAACAAAAAGAAATTAGTAATCTCTGCAGAGATTGACGTCGGGGACTGTCGTTGAGATCATNGTCTGCTATTGAAGCCTTGACAGATGGATATACACCATTTTGGCCGATGATTGTTGACAAAAACCCTTCCGCCAGGATTCTGTTCTCTATCACTACTGCAGTAGCCTTCTCCGGAACACTCCAACTATCTTTCGAAAATGCAATCTGCCATCCCCCACCAGCATTTCCACCAATTAATCAAACTAAAATGAGCAAAGAAACAGATCGAGATTAGGAATTGAATTCTTAAATCATAAATTATAAGACATTGACGAACCACTAGGCCGGCGGGTGAAATCGTATACAGAATTGAGTAACCCGGGAGAAAATTCTTGTTCTTGAAAACGTCCTTCAATTGCTCAATCGCCTTAGCTTCCGCTTCGCTGTAAATACCAGCAGCTTCACAGGCTATCCTGCAGTTCTCGCTCACCTTCCGACAGAACTCAACGCCGGTGAGTGGCGAGACGAATGCTACTCGCGCGACTTTTTCATACGGACCTGGAGTATGTTTCCCAACAAACCCTATTAATTCCTGTACCGTTACCACGTTTTCGAATATCGAAGACACGAAACTATTAGCAAACTTACATGTCACAAGATCCATGTAGAAATCCAACGTATTCGACAACTCTTCGGCCGTCTTGTCCTTCCATTTGAGAAGAAGGTGGGGAACTACTGCCTCCTCAATATAAACACAGATTGCCGTAAACTTGACGAACTTCCCCTCGATCATCAGTCCTCGAACACCTGTAAAGTTTAATGGTTTAGCATAATCAATTTTTATGTAGAAGTGAGTGCTAGGTTTATATTTCCTAAATTAAACATAGTAGTTTAATCTAAACAAAGTTTTAACATATATGAAACGTAGTTCATCGTGAAACTTTCCCCATGTCTAAAAATTTAACAGAATTTAACTTAAAGATTTACCAAAAATGAGTCTATTGGTTATTAAATTAGGTTATTAAATCTAGATTGACAAAAAAGAAGCAATCAAGAATGTGGAAATGGCAAATCTATGCATATATACAGATAAACAAGTAAATGGCAAATCTATGCATGGTCATGACTTGATATACCAGCTCCGGCTAGTATCAGTTCCTTGGATGATGTGACAGTAGGTGAAAACACGACGCCTTCGACTTCCATACTTACGACTGAAGCAACCGCACTCGACATTGCAGCTATTGCCGACAGATTATTTTCTGCATTCAAAATAAATGATCATGCATTAAACATTACATCAATCAGGTTGCCCAACAAAAAGAAATTAGTAATCTCTGCAGAGATTGACGTCGGGGACTGTCGTTGAGATCATACAGCTGCTCTTAAAACAAAACACAAGTTCAGAGAACGCCCTAAATTATTTGATGACCAAATGAAAACCG
>JZKD02S1229069.1:0-12396 GCA_000966675.3 Picea glauca
GGAGCTTTCAAATCCTCCAAGTCCAGCGTTCCAATCACCATAAGGCAGGGAGATACCCGTGAAGGGTCGAAGGCCGAGGTCCATTTGTTCTGTGCGTCCCCCCTTGAGGCACCCATCTCTTGGACGGGATCCATCCCGTGACCCATTTCTTAGGCCGAAAATCTAAATGCCGCACTTGGACCGAGGTACCTAGTGACCAATTTTAGGACATCTACCCAGGTGGCAATTGTGGGCTGCAATTGCACCTTGATTGGATTTTGTGTGGATATTGGGAAGTATCGCCATCTCTTTCGGGATATTTCCCCCTCTACCCCTCATTATAACTAGTTATTTAATTCTTCACTAGTATCTCTTCCGGTGACTTCAGACCCCACTGTTGAGAGCTATTGGAAGATCCAGTGCCATTTTGAGAGGAAGGACGTTACGTCTTCTAGGACACGAGAATTTGCTTTCTTTTGATTCCCCCACGTGGAAAAAAACCCTCTTACCCACATATATGCTTCTTTTTCATTTATGTATGATGCACATTTGATTATAGTTTGACTTTGATATATATATTGTGAAGACCATCACAACAAAGACTCTTGTTTCTATATTTTCTCTCACCACTTATTGCACACATTTCACACAACTAGTCTGACATCATAGGGGAACCACAGAACCCCCGTCGTTCATGACGCCTGCTCAATCTTCCTCCTATCTTAGGAGGAGTATCTGGTCATACTCGCTCTTTGGTACCTCCTTCACACACTCCTGTGAGTGCCACCATCTTAGGATCAACTTTGCTTGGTTCTACCTTACTTGGGTCTTCTTCCCAAGGTCATCCATCCACTCGCTCTCCTTTGCACGGAGGCGGGGGAACCACTTCCTCTCAAGGAGGGAGCACCAACCCACCTAGTCCCCGTCAAGGGTCAGGTTCACAACACACTATGGTCAGAGCTAACCCTCCACCCCCACTACAGATCCCATACTTGGCCTCTCTCAACATTCTGGATCTCACCAAGCTCACCAATGATCCTATATTGCATGACGCCACATGGCCTACAATGCCAACCAAACTTCCTTCAGACATACCAAAGTTTGAAGGGAAGGTAGGGGATGACCCCGCCAATCATGTCATGACCTTTCATCTATGGTGTTCTTCCAATAACATCATGGACGACTCTATCAGACTGTGCCTTTTTCAACGTACACTAACCGGCCCATCAACCAAATGGTATGTCGAGGAAAAATCAAGGTCCCACACGACCTTTGAATCCTTGGCCAAAGCCTTCTTAACTTTTTTCCAATTACCCATCTACCATGACAACGGTCTAGAACTACTGTCTAACTTCAAATAGTCCTCAGCCACCCACATTGCTGACCATATTCATGAGTGGCATAGGCGACATAGTTTGTGTAAAGCAGAAACCACCAAGCAACAATGTCTTGACTGGTTTCTTAGATCACTTGTTGCTCTCCTTGGTAAGGATGTAGCTTCCACCTTCCCACAATACGAAGAGGAAGCCATCAGTAAAGCCCAGCAATATGACCTCATTTACACACAGTCAGGATACTTATATATGGTACTTCCTGATCTTCCCAAACCTCTGCCATTTGGTCAAGACAAACCTGGGATGTCTCACTCAACAGATGGACTAATAGGTGCCACCACACACCATAGTACACAACCCCAACCACCACCGATGTATGGAACGCCTCAGTACCCACTATCATATGGGGGCACTTCGTATTACCCCCCACCCCCTTATCAACAACCATATCCTATTGCTATACCTCCACCCATTAGTGGACCACCACCGGCACCTCCCATACATCCACCTCTTCCAACCACCAGTGGTCCCCCCTCCACATCACCTTATAGTACCAGTGAAAGTGCCACGCCTTCCTATGTACCTTATGGAGCTGCACCACCACAGAACCCTTACTTTCCCTTTCCGAGTCCTCCACAACCCATGGCTCCCCCACATCCTCATACGGGGGTCAATTTTGTTCAACCCTTTGCTGCTCAACAATATCAAAATTTTGAACAGTTGAACACAGCCAATCCAACTCATCCATCAAACAACACTAAGAGGAAAGGAAGGAATAGGAATAACAACAATCCTAGTCAAGGAAGGAATCAACCCCCACACCATCAACCCACTGGGGCCAATCAGAACCAAGGGAACCAAAACCCCCAAGGGGGAAATAACAACAAACGCCAAGGGTGGAACACTGTTAAAACTATCCACCCTTATGCTCTTTGTGGCGTATATGGTCATTACACTCACCATTGCCCACAGATCACTGATTTCAAAAGGTTGAAGGACTCTGGAAGTCTTCCTCCTTCTCCTGCGCAATCTGCCCCGTAGCAGGCACAACAACAATATGCACAACAACCCCCTCCCGCCGTGATGGAAAAACCTATCCCACATCAAGGTGTGATAAACACCCAAAAGGACACGCAACATCCCCCACCTCAGGTGGGCCAATACCACAATCCCAACAATCCAGCAGAGCGAACAATTCTTCTCACCAGTGACGAAGAAATCCTTCTGCAAACACGCAATCGTCAGTATCCTGCAACAGCTGAGTCTACTCCTACATCTACATAAACAAACCCTACACCGATGGGACCTCCGTTGGTGATCCCTCGCCCTTCCACTGAACCACCATTACGCATCCCTCGCATCCCATTGCGCAAGAATGTCCACAACCCACAGGCTAGGGCCGCTCATAACTACAGCTTGGTAGATGACTTAGCACAATCCCCGATTGCCATGTCAGTTCTGGAAGTCCTCCAGACTTGTCCTACTCAGCGGAAATCACTACTTTCCGCTATGGGTGCAGTCGACCCTGCCGATACTCGAATCATCACCTTTGACCTTGATAGCTGCGAACCGCGTCTTCCCGCCGCAGTTGTTATTCAAATACCAGTAAAAATATGGAACATCACCGTCCATCGATGTATCATCGATGAAGGGAAATCTACATGCATCATGTCCAAAACAGTATGGCAGAAACTTGGTTCCCCAGAACTGATACCTTCCACCATCACCTTATGAGCTTATGATGGACGACCATCATCTCCTGAAGGGCTCTTCCAAAATGTCCCTGTAGAACTCGGAGGCAAAACTATCCTCATTGACATTGAAGTTATCGACGCTCAGCTCAATTACAATATCTTGCTTGGACGTAGCTACATGTATGCTATGAAGGCAGTGGCATCATGCGTCTTTCGAACAATCATGTTCCCCCATAATGGAAAGATTGTAACCATTGACCAAGTCTCCCATTACGAGCAAAGCCCATTTGCCAGTCTCGATAACATTGTTCCTCTCATTCACACCAACAAAAAAGTATATCCACTCGTCGAGATGGGTCCTGGGATTTTTAAAGATCCATCCTTGTTAGGGACGTACCATGGAGCACCACCACTCCTTCCCCCTGGTCAAGTATGCGTCATCTCATCTAACGAAACTCAACAGGAGGATGCTCGTCCTCCTCAGGAGGCTTCAGTCATTCCTGACATCTCAACAGTCGCAACACCACTCCCACAGGAGCCTCCTGCACATTCGTCGGCACCTACGGTCCATGAATCCACATCCCCTCAAGGGCCTAATCCCATTTGGGAAACAGTTCCCCGACCCCTCACTCAAATTCCCTTCTTTTACCCTCCACCCGGTATAGAAGCTTTCCAGGTAGCAGCAACGCTCACACTACCCAATATGGTGTTAGCAATCCTAGTGTGGTACTTACATCCACCTGAGATGGTCCCTTGCCCATAGGCAGGACTCCCCATGATGATTCATGTCCTCACTCCCACTACCTCCACTACCCCCATACTCCCTACCCCCCCTTCTACAGCCGGGGGTAGGCAACAGAAGAAGGAGCCCACAACTCCACTTCCTCCGCGCATCCCACCACCTTGCACATTATGTGACAAAGAGGGTCCCTAAACCAAAAACTGCCCATCACTACCAGAATTACGGAATTTGATTCCCCCCAATCCAACCCCCACACCATTCATTACTACTACTACCACTTAACCTTTCAGTAGTAAAGGGTTGAAGACCAAATTCGTGTGTGCCATCTATTCTGAGTATGGCCATTACACCCATCATTGTCCAGCACTGCCTCATTTCTAGCAGGCATTAGCTATCATAAGATGAGACTTTCAGAACAACCCATGCCCTGCTACGTCCTCTACAACACCTATCACTGACATTCGCTATGTCACTACTTCAGTCAATGAACGCATGAGATGCCCTTTCTCTCTTTGCGATTCATTGGTTCATTTTACCTACCAATGTCAGATCATCATCGAATATCGGCAACGTTAATTAGCCCTGCTACACCAACCCACAGAGGCAGTAGTTGAACTTACTTCGCCACTGGTGAATCTTCACATCATTTCTCTCGAGCCCGAGGCCCTCCCTACGCCTCCATGGTTCTTAGATGACGTATCTGAGGATTTACCCCGTAACCCACCCAACTCTCCTGCTCATTCCTCTACAGAGACTCTCCATCCCACCACCACGGGTACCCCTCAATACCTCAATATATGGTTTATGTTGAGTGAACCCTCACCCTCTCCTAGCGATACCCCCTCTGTTTCCTCAGTAGGGGGCAACCACACTGTCACTGAGATCACTCCTCACGATCCATTATATTCCCGTCGTTTCCAAAGCGACGAAGAAATACTGGAAGAGCTACAACACCCAGAATCTCCCTGGGATGTACTACATCATCGTGCACTCTTCCTTCCGTAGGAAGCCTTGTTGCCTCCTCGCCACAATCCCATTTACGCGGTCGAAACCAAGGACTTTATCCCATCAGGGCCTATCGATTGGTGCAACAATCCCATTCCTACACCCGACGCTTTTGAAGAAGGTAATCTGGCTAACATTTCCCCCACCATCAAAATCGACATTTCCATTAAACCGGGCATTGTCAAAGAGATCATCATTGGAGCCGCTTGCACTCCTCAAGAAATTGCCGCATATAAATCCCTCTTCCAGGAATTTAGGGATATCTTCACCTGGTCATACACAGAGATGCTTGGCCTCGACCCCTCTATCGTTGAACATCGCATCGACACCTGGCCCGACATCACACTAGTTCGCCAGAAACAGCGACCGCTACACCCATTCAAGGCCGCGGCTATCAAAGCCGAAATTGAAAAATTGCGTACGGTCGGATTCATTTACCCCATCGCTTATACTTCATGGGTTTGCAACCCTGTACCCGTCAACAAAAAATAGGGATCTATCCGTGTTTTCACCGACTTTCGCGATCTCAATAACGCATGTCCCAAAGACAACTTTCCAACGCATTTCATCGATCAGATTATCGATGACTGCACCGGCCATGAGGCCCTCTCCTTCATCGACAGATTCTCTGGCTATAACCAAATTCAAATCCACCCAGCCGACCAGTACAAAACCACATTCATTACCCCGTGGGGTACATTTTCATATTGTGTCATGCCCTTTAGCCTCAAAAATGCCGGTGCAACTTTCCAGCGGGCCATGACATACATCTTTCATGATCTGGCTGCAATCATCCTCGCTTACTTAGATGACCTCACAGCTTAATCCAAGAAACGCACCCAACACCTCGATGATTTACGAGTCATCTTTCAATGGTGTCGTCACTACAACATCCGCTTGAATCCTCTCAAGTGTGTGTTCTGCATCATCGCAGGGTGCCTCCTTGGTTTCATCATTTCCAAAAGCAGTATCACCATGGACCCCCTCAAAGTCCAAGCCATCACCGAAATTCCACCTCCTCAGAATTTCCGACAACTATAGAGTCTACAGGGCAAAGCCAACTTTCTGAGACACTTTGTTCCTGATTACGCTATACGCGCACATGGTTTCCTTCACTTACTGCGTCACGACATCCCTTTTCATTGGGACGACTATGCCCAACAGTCATTTGATGACCTTAAAGCAGCGCTTTCCAATGCACCTTTGATTAGTGCACCTGACTACAATCGCGACTACATCCTCTACGTATCAGCATTAGCTGTATCAGTAGCCGGCATCCTCGTCTAGCTCAGAGATGACAATCGTGAACACGTCATTTACTACGTCAGTAAGAACCTCTCAGGACCACCCCTGAAGTAAAAACATGAAGATAAACTTTTTCTTGCATTTGTCCTCTCAGTCCAGAAACTGTGCCATTACATTCTTCTTCACACCACCAAGGTCGTCGCAGATTCCAACCCTATGCAATATTTGCTCAGTCGTCGCCAAGTTAACGAAATTTTTTCTCAATGGATCGTTATACTTCAGGAGTACGACCTCGAATTTTCAACACCAAAGAGTAAGAAGGTCCTCGTTCTCGCTGAACTTGTCACAGCCCTTCCCTCTGACACACCTAGTGCCCCCGTCAATACTGACTTTCCTGACGAACATCTCTTTTACATCGCTTCTGATGATCCCTAGTACAACGACCTTCTCGTCTACCTACGAACTCAAAATTTCGGTAACCACCTATCACGATATGATCGTCGGCGCATTCGCCATCAGGCCCCCCGCTATCTCCTCATCGATGACATCTTATATCGGTGGGGCGTCGACACTATTCTTCGTTGCTGCCTGACTATTGATGAGGCCAACAAAGTTTTAAATGACTGCCATAGCGGCGCCTATGGGGGCCATCTTTTTGTCATCGCCACGGCTCAAAATATTATCCGGGCCAGTTACTTTTGGCCTAAGCTGTTTCATGATTGCATTCATGCCATGAAATGATGTGAGCAATGTTAGCTCTATGCCAACAAAGCCCGTGCTCCCCCTGCTCTTCTTCACCCTGTCATTACTGCGGGCCCCTTTTGTAAATGGGGCATTGAATTTATGACTTGTAATCCCCCCTCCATTAATGGTCACAAATACATTATTGTTGCTGTCGATTACTTCACCAAATGGGGTGAAGCTATGCCCACTTTCAACAACACCGCTGACACTGCAACACGTTTTTTCTTCAATCACGTCATATCCAGGTTCGGAGTACCACTCCAACTCGTTTCCGACCATGGGAAACAATTTCAGAATGAGATCTTCGTTGAACTCTCATCTTGGTTAGGCTTCTCTCACGAGTTTGCCTCACCATACTACCCTCAGTCAAACGGACAGGTCGAGGCAGTGAACAAAGTCCTCAAGACCATGTTACAGTGCACTGTCAATAAACATAAAACCAATTGGAATCATATGTTATTTTCCACGCTATGGGCTTATCGAATGGTAGTGAAAACCGCCACAGGTTTCACACCATTTCATTTAGTCCATGGGATCGAGACAACTCTTCCCATCGAGTGCGAAATTCCCACCCTTCGCACTGCAATTGAGCTTTTACCTGACACTGCTCCAATGGAGCAGTGCTTGCTGAACTTGGAGTCTATGGATGAGGATCGTCGATCCTCATTACAGAACAATGAGGCAGCTAAAAAATTATCTAAATCTACCTTTGATCGCCATGTCAACCTTCGTTCATTTTGCAAAGGCGACCTCGTCCTCGCCTACGATATCGCTCATGATACCTTTGNGGATTTCATCAATAGATCAGCTTATACATTGGTGATATTGGTCCATTTGTCTCTATTTTCCATTTTCTCATATGCTTTTAGTTTTTATTTGTTTTAGTTTAATTTTTGTTTATAAATTGGTTTTTTTTCCTTTCTAACCTTTTCTTTTACAGCTGTCATGCCTAGCAGAGCCCAACTGGGCATGTAAGCACTCTTAATTTTCTCACCTAGTGACGAATTGGGTGCAAACAATGATGATGTATTGATTATGAGGTACTCAAGCTCTTTATTAGAACTTTCTCCTGAAAAAGGTTACCTTTATATTTTTCCAGAAATCACAGTTTTGAGGAAGGTTCGCAGGCTACCAATACATTTTCCTGTGAGAATGTATGATTCTCACAGGCTGCCTTAAGACAGGGTGTGAGAAGTTCACACTGTTTCTAACTGTTAGGGTGTGAACACTCTCTAAAGAAGGGAAAAGGATGAATTCTCGAAGCTTCTAGACGAGAATCTTCTAGAAGGATGAGATGACATTTGAATGGTTATCTAAGTACTGGCTTTCCTGATATTTTGGGATCATTCCTATCCAAGTAACTAATTCATTCTCTCTTATATATTAAGGGGATTCTCATGGAAAAGGTTAGAAGAAAACTATCTAGAGATTTATTGGAGAATTAGTGGAAGATTGTATGAAGGATTGATGCTACAGTAGCCAGGAACACTAGCAAGGTTATCAAAAGTGGTTGATCTTCTTCATGCAAGTGAGCAAGTGTGTGTGTCAGAGCTAGGAGCCATCGAAAGGAGGTTTGCAACATCAAGGCTCAGTTTGTAATCCTTTCTTTCTATCAATTTAATACAATAATATGTCCCTTTCCCATAAATCTAGTGTCACTTTATTGTATAACTCCTTGATCATATGCATAGATTAACTGTTGAATATATTGAGTTGTTTTTACTTCAATTGGTTTGAGTTGTCCTGGTCTTGACGACGCAAGAGCATTGGAGTGAAGATGGACAACAAAGACCCAAGGAAGTGATCATAAGGTATGTTCATGATTCTTGCCTCCTAGTACATTCAATAGTCTAAATCTAGGGAAAGAGTATTATTATGTCATGTTTTGTTCTAGATCCATGTGGATCTAGGGAGATCGGTTTGTGTCTGCACTTACAGATTTATCCAATAACACCTTGGGACACTGTCATGGCTCACCACACCAACCAGAGGTGGGATATAATCAGGTAGGACAGATGGGATGAGCTTCACATTTTCCAAGTCATCACGATGCTTGGTTCATTTCTCTATTATAGCTCGGGATGGTCCGGATCCATGAGTAGTCGATGGGGATGATTGCAATCCTCTTGTTGATGAGGCTTGGACTCTTGTAGACATTACTTTCTCAGTCATGAGGTCTATGAGGATATCTTCGATGAATTTCTCTACTTCTCTAAAATCACTCGACATGCACGCTCGATATAAGGTATCTATGGTCGGTGATCAAATACTCAATGTAACAGAATGGGTGGCGAGGTCTCAAATAGGTACATCACGAAAGAAAATATTTCTCTATGGGCTCCAATAATCATAATTGGAAAAAGTGTTCTCGGTGCAATGGTTGACGGGATAAATAGGCAACTTCGTAACAAACTCCTCCAACAAGCATGAATACCTCAATCAATGCAATTCCATCCGTGATGGAACTGTCCCAATGGTCTAACGGTGATCTTTCTGGCCATAACTTCAGTTCAAGTTGTTTTGGAGCGTCGGGCTAACGGTCAGGACACCTCCAACAGTCATATTGATTTTCCATGGATAAGTTCCAATATTCATTGTTCTGATATCTCGATGAAGTTCCATTTCTACAAACCTTCCTTTTGTGAAGTCCTCCCTGGAACTTCCTGTAACTTTTCTAACTTTGCTTTTTTCTTGCTGAGATTTCTAGATTTCTTTCTTGAACTCTAAGTCACTGGTTTCCTCTTTCCATTATCGTTCTTATATCCTATTGGCATAGTAAATTCGCATAGTGGAGGGTCTTTCATAGGTTTCAAGGGTAATAATTCTTCTCTTTCTGGGGTAGGTTCTCTACTCTCTTGTACAAATAGGTGTTTCCAGTCTTCCTGTGTTCTTTCAACTTCGACATCCAGATCTTTGGTCCTTAGTAGCTTCAAATGGTCCTCTTGTTCTTCCAGTAAGTGTGCTATTCTCCTAGCCATGAAATCTCTTAGTTCTTGCTTTTTCCTTTCTAGATACTCCTCTTCTTGTTTCCTTTGTATCTGATCTTTCTCAATGCAGGTTTTTCCTAGCAAAATAGCAAATGGGGTACTATTCTCAACAAATTTAATGATCTCATATTCTTCCTCTGTCGAAGATCCATGAGCACTCATAGTTGTCTGGGTAATTCTTCCACATAGGGTTATGAACTTTCCTCTAAATATTTCTATTCTTCCCAATGAAGGAACCATAGCAGGCTTTACCAAAATTTCCCAAGTTCTTTTTGTCATGATATTCACCTGTTTTTCCTCATCCAGGACATAGTCTATGTTGAAGTCTCCTATTCTTGTTTCGATTCATTCCTTCATGTTTAATATCTCTGATAAGTTGATATATCTGTGATCGTTCATGGTTTCTTTCATCTGTAATAATACAGTCTCTGATTCTTTCTCAGGTTCTATCGTATCCTTGGTTTCTTGGCCTGTCTCATGGTTTTCTTGTCTCATATTCATCTTTTCAACTTTAGCAATAATTCTAGGGAAATCCAAAACTTCATGGTCCAAAACATTCAAATTTGAAAAGAAAATAATGTTTAGAGGTTGATCAAACTTTGTACATATTATTTTCAGACTCGCAAAATTAATATATATATATATATATATATATATATATATAACCAAAAAGATTTCTGGCTCCCAGGAAAGTGCATACTCGATCTCACCCAAACCCAGAACCCACGATAGTGATAGATAACCCTGAATGGTTGCTCAGGCGAAAGACCTTAGCTACCGGTTCAGTGAGTCATATTCACCTTCATAAGTCTCCTTCCTTTTCAGAGAAGACTGTTGCCTCTCAAATCCCTGACCACAATACTTTTCCACAGCGAAGCCTGGTCAGAACACGATCCAACAGTTTTTTGAATGAAATCATCTTTGACCCTACTGTGTTGCAACCCTGAACCCCTGAAGTTCAGTCTCCCACGACTAACCCTCAAATCACTCCCTCAGCACTATCCTGTCCCTCCTCGTCCTCGTCTTTAGCCACTACCTTTCCGACCATCCAGGTTGTCGTCCCACCTCCTCCACCCATCATGGAAGCTCAATATGCTCCTCTAGTGTTGGCTACGCCGCTACATTCCATGTCCCAAGACTATCAAACTAGACTCCCACAGTTCGATGCAACATTACCTTTAAACGCCCAACAACATGTTGACAAAATGAATGATTATTTTGATTTGCAAGAAGTTGATGAGGCTGGCGTTCAAATGAGATTGTTTGCCCAGAGTTTGACAGGTGACGTCAAAAAATGGTTCAAATATTTACCTGCTGCCTCAATTCCTGACCTTGTCGCTTTTCAAAGGATTTTTCTCAATAGATGGGAGGTAAAGAAAAACCCTCTCCAAATATTATCCGAATACGAGAATATAAGAAGAAATCAAGGTGAGACGGTACAAGATTACTGCACCCATTTCAACAACCTGTACAATGCAATCCCAACTGAAATCAAACCCCCACAGGGCCTGGCATTGATTAAATTCCCTGATGGATTTGATGCCGACATGTCATACCAACTAAGAGAAAGAAACTCTGCCACCCTGGAGGACATGTGTTGGGTGTGTGTTATATTCTTTGCATGTGTGTGTGTGTGGGTGCGTCAGATATGACAACTACATCCGACGATCCCTTCACCATGTGTGCCGGGCACTTTCCTAGGGGGATCCCAGGGGGGGGAAGATATTCCCCCCCTGGTTATGCACAGCGTTCGGGGCAACGCCCCGAATTTTTTTTTTGGGCAGTTTTTGCTATTTTTAGCGGATTTTGCTATTTTTAGCTGATTTGTAAACTAATCTCGGATTAAGGGATTAGGGTTTTGGTATCTACGAAATACCTAAAAACATTGTATATATTGTATGGCGAATGGTGAAATTAGATATAATGAAAATAAGAAAGGTTTTCCCGGTTGAGGGTTTTCGGTAAAAATCCTTGTGTATTCTATGTATGAGCCATTGATTAATTTTTGTATTGCTTAAGAATCTATATGCATTGCTTTACTTCACAGGTTTAAAACTTACATGTGGTATCAGAGCATGTTTTTGGATTCAGAGGGATGCCTTTGTTGCTGAGGGTTTGGCTCGGTCTTGATAGATCAAGTTTATCTTGGGTCTGTGATAAACTTGGGTTCAATGGGAGCTTTTGCAGAGGACATTCGAGTAAAGTAAGAGGAATGGCGAGATCATCTGGAATTGAGATAGAGAAGTTCAATGGTAAAAACTTTGAGCTATGGAAGCTCAAGATGGAGGACCTTCTTGTAGACAAAGAACAATGGATTGCTGTGGATCTTGGTACACAGCCTACTAGTACACCATCTACAAGCACACAGGCTATTGGTACACCACCTACCAGTACACAAACTACTAGTACACCAGTTACTGGTATGTCGAAGGAAGATTGGGACAAGTTGGACAGAAGAGAAAGGAGTACCATTCGACTCTGCCTGGTAGATTTGGTGTTGTTGAATGTCTCGGAAGAATCTACAGCCAAAGAACTATGGGATAAGTTAGGAAATTTGTATCAATCAAAGTCCCTGGTAAACAAGTTGTTTCTTCGAAAGAAGCTGTATCATCTTAGGATGGAAGATGGAGATTCTATGACAAAACATCTAAATGCCTTTAATACTC
>JZKD02S1229080.1:0-12396 GCA_000966675.3 Picea glauca
GGATTAAGTGTTTGATTAATTGCGTTTATATCTTTATGGCAACTGTGTGACTCAAGGCTTTGCCAGTGTAGCTTTTTAAAGGAAAATACGTCGAGTTGTGAATTCCCAATAGAGCTTAACCGCAGCTAAGCATTTTACCTTTATCATTAACGCAAGTTAATAAAACAAGAATCTCGCGGTTTCGACTATCAGGGTTACGACAGTAAGACTTTTGGAGTTAGTAAACGTCGAGATGCGAAACCCCGATGATGCTTAACCGTAGTTTAGAAAAGTTTTACTCTCACTACTGACCTGGGTAAAACTTTAAAGTGATTTCGCCATTTTTCTCTTCGAGACTTGTGAACTATGTGATTTATAACATTCGAAATACGAAATTCCATGGCAAAGCAAGGGAAAAATCATTTGAACGAAAAGTAGAACTCGCCTTGAGAGTATGATAACCATCGTCGCTCGCGTGATGAGACTTCAGAGATTTTGGAACAGATGAAGGAAAATATGAAAGCCATATTTCGTTTTTGAGCATTAAGATATGAAAATCAAAATGGGTTAAAAAACAAAGGCGGCTCCAACAAGATCTCGCATTCCCCTTTGGAAGTTCCCCAACTAACTATTCTAACACTTCCAGAAAGGTGCACCTTTCCCATTGAAAAAACTTAAAGGATTTTGGTTGAAAAACACAACGCGAAATATATAGTCGAAAACCTTCTTGTTAAATCTTTTGATTCCATCGTTGAAGTTAGTGACAACTCCCCAGATCATTTCGGAGGAGTTAGCAACAAATCCCCCAATTTACGCTTAGATTGTTCAGAGTACTTAACGCCAAATCCTCTGATACATTGGAGGAGTTCCTATCAACTCGTTTGATACAATTGGAGGAGTTAAGAACAATTTTGTCGATTCTTCATGAATTCACCCCTTCATTGGCAAGCTTAACATTAACTTTACCAATGCACACTTAATCCTATCAGATCTTTTCCCATTAAATTCCCCAATGGTAATAGGAGGGATTTTTATCAACTTCTCCAATTTTCTTATCAAACCTTCGACATAATTAACACAAACACCTTTGATAATCATCGGAACAGTTCGTAAGAACTACTCTGATTTTGGCCTATGAGCATCCTTTAAACCAGTTTCTACTATAAATCTCACCAAACAGTGCTTACCATGCCTGTTATTATTCTTTCCTCATCGGATGATGACCTCCCACCCAACATTAGCTCAAGTGAATCCTCGGGTACTCACAGATATGCATAAGTTATGTTTTTCTCTACATTAATATTATATTTACCTTGCAAGTTCAGACATGTTTCCGAGAAAGAAAATGACCAGTAAATCACCCACCATCGAGGCCTATGGAAGTGGCCAATAGATTGAAGATGAACCGTACATTGTTGGAGCCATGTATGACAACACCTTCGAACTCCTAGAAAAGGAAGGCAATGCACTCAGATGGGGCGATGTGTATCAGATTTTAAAAAAACAAAAATTCTCCACTAATTTCAAAGACCAGGATGAACTGAAGATCTTCAAGAACATTAGAAGTTCTGGAATATTCATAGTAATAGCATGTGTTGTTGTGTTCCCTTGTGTTGACACCATCGCTTGGATATTGAAGCATGTAGATTTGTGGAACATATATGTTTGTAACTCTAGAAGGGAACCCATAGCATTGTTTCATCCCAAAGACTTAGAAAAATTCTATCATCTCGAGAAGGGGACTAAGAAGTTGGACAACAAACTTCTCTTTGAATTCAACTACATAGTAAAAGATCTATGCCCTAGGTGGTACAAGCCATACAAGAAATTAAAACTCAGTCTCAAGGGAGGGTGACCTATTATAGTACTAAGGAGGCCTTATCAGTACATGGTAGCCATGTTATGCAGGCTATATGGGGAGAAAGATGCCTCCCAGTTCTCCCTGTCATACATGCATCTAATTTATTATTTCATGGACGAAGGATTATTGTTTAACTAGGATGACATCTTATCAGCCAACCTAACTAAATCCATCACTGTAGTTGTAGAAGCTCGGTCAGGAACTTTCCCAAGTTTCCACATGTTCTTATACCTCATGGACATCATGTGCATAGCCCACCAATACCCAAAGACTAGGTGGAAATGAAAACCATCAGAAAAATACATTCACATATATTGAAAAGTGCTCTGGGAGAACAAGTACAAGACAAAATTCCAGAAGATCTGCAAGCACTTTTTGGCTCCCCTATACGAGTTCATATTTTTCATGCTAGCCTCAGGTATGACTAACAAAGAGATAGCTTTCATAAAAAGGATCAGGGATTGGTACCTTATGGAGAATGGTACTTATATTAGGGTGTGTGACACCATGAAATCCCCTCATCTCCTCGGTTTGTACCAGACAAGCTAATTCTACAGGAGGTGGCATATCAAATAGTGATCCATGGAGTAGGAGGAATGTTGTACCAAGGAAAGAACGAAATATGGCCATCGCTCCCACTATACATTGGTGTCTACTCATTTTCAGACACCAAGCAAGCACAGGAAGAAGTAAACACATTGCTCTTGTACCATTTTGGAGAGGAGAGGTCTAGGAGTCATGACCCAAAGAGGGTCATAAAAGAACATTTCAATAAGGTAGGATTGCCTTGGGAATACACCACAGAAGTCTGGGAAGAGGAGGAGGTACATCGTAGTGCAAGGATTTATGATGAGGTCACCTTCAAGAGACGGGGCAAGCCCTTAGGGAGGATTGCATATGAGAATAAAGAAAGTGAAGAATCCAAAAATAAAGTAGAGGATGAGGTAGAAAAAAGGGTGTCTCTCGCTTTCACTTCTACACGAACAGGATCAAGAGTGGAAGAAGAGACATTGGCGGATAAAAATAGGAGGAAGAAAGAGAAGATTCACAAGAAAAAGAACTACATTGCTGAGACAAATAGGAAAATTGTTGAAGAAGCCAAAGATAAAGCAAATTCGACAGCAAAGGAAGTTGCCTAGAAGGAAGCTAAGCAAAAGGAAGTAGTAGATGTAGTAGCAGAAGAAGCAACACACAAAGCAGTGAAGGAAGCGGTGGAAAAATTAGCAGAAGAAGAACAGAGAAATAAAGAAGAGGAAGCCAAAAACAATGATATAGTCCAAATGATCATTGATATCCATGAGATATCAATAGTTGGTGCCAGTAGACATACACAATTTGGTAGACTAAGTTTGGGACCTTGCACTCCATTATGGCCAAATGAGGTACCCAACCTAAAGAATTTTGTATATGACAAAGCATCAGGAAGAATCGTGCAAGAACAAGAGGAGAAAGTATTGATGACAAGAGGGAACTCAATCTCAGTGATTACACAAATCCTCATGATAGAACATGTCAGCAAAGATCCAGTAGCCATAGCCTCAGCTAGATCTGGTTTTTGGAATGCCACAGAAGATAACGTCTAAAATTTGTGCCATCAGAATCTAGACAAAGGATCAAGGATTAGAGAGCTCAAGGAAAAGATTCCACGGGTAAAGTTTGATGAATGCAACCTTCATAACTTCAAAACTAGCATAGAGAATATCATAATTGAGCTAGAGGAGGCCTTAACCGAAATGTATTCTCACCTACACATGTTCCAGGACTTAGTTGTTATTATCATAGACCAACATAGAACGGTGTAAACCAAGCTCACACAGTTCAACATTATTCAAGAGGGCATGAATAGCATTATTACATGGATCGCAGAAAACCCAGATGCACCAGCAGAGCTTTATCACCCCTCATCCAGGGAAAGAAAAAATGACACCTATGCACTAGACCGCTCCATCAATTGGGACAAAATGCATGTTGGGCCTTAGAATTGACATTTTTATGATTCCATTAGCCATTCTTTCAACTATTTTTCCCTTCCATCTCCATTCACTTCATTAAACATATTCCTGTAATTGTTCATTTTCACCCTACATGAGCTTCACGTCATATGTACACTAAAATGGTTAATTCCCCATGCTTTGATGATTACTTAGAATATATATTGTGGTTTCCTAACTTACTTGTGAAGTTCAACAATTGTGTTGGAAATTTTGCAGCTAATTGGCAGTTTGAATAGTCAAACTTTCCACATTGTTCCTAAACCGATGAAGAGGACTCTCAAAAATATAAAATATGGGTCTTGTGCAGAATAGTGTCTTTTAGGTGATGCCCTACAAAAATATGAAAAAAGTACAAAACACGGGGTTTATGATGGAGATTTATAAAACTAGTCATTCTAAGTTTGAAATCATAAAGCTAAGTGGTTTTACCAAGTTGTGGCATATACCCATGAATTTGGGCACATGGATCTCATGGAATATGATGTTGTTATCTTATTCAAACTCTCTTATATAAAATACAAGATTTGGTGGTGAAAGATCAACATGTTTAGGATCTAGGATTTGTAGATCCACTTGTTTAGGATCTGATTCCATGTTGTTGTAACTCCTTTTCCTTTTATGAAGGTGAAGTTGTATGTATAAATAGGAGAGGATATCATTCAGTTCAATAGTTCAGAAGTTAAGGAGTGAGAGCATAGAGTTCATATTAAAGAGAAAGATCATTGTAATCATTTTGATGCTGGAATAAAGAGATTTTTGTTGCACATCAAGAGTTTTCTACTATAGTCCTTCTTGGCAGTATATGCCAAAAGAGGCAGGACCCCCTCTCTCTAGTATACGATGCCTAAATAGTTTCCTTTCTGTTGTGTGATGTTATTTCATCAGTTTTTCATTTTAGTTATTGCTCATTCCTTTATGCTCTTTCATTTCTGCAATTGTGGGTTTCCCTACAGAGTTAGGAATTGAAGGCTAAGTTTCTTTAATCATAAAACTAGTTGTTTCTCTTTCTTGTCAACCAAAGGAATGTGATTAATAGTTGAAATATAAGTTCATTGACCTCAGCTTAATTATGTAGCCTTTCATTTCTGCAATTTCATTTATGCAAGTGTGATCGGTCGAGTGTGGTGTGCATCAATTCATGCCTTTGAGTAATTTTTGTTTTCAGTTTGATCAAGCTACAAGAATTAATCAATCCATGAAGTAGCTAACTTATCATTGTAACAGTTTACTTGTATCCTTGACTCCGATTCTTGGAAGTGTCGTGTCAAGCAAAGCATTTTTTTTATCTTGCTTAACTTAAAGTTAGTTGCCTACTCCTGCATATATTTTGTTGCCATCTCATAAGTCTACAGACACCGGATTGATGAATTTAATGTAACGAAATTATGGAAATAGAATTGACCGAAATTTTTGGCATCGTTGTCAAGGAGATGCTAAAGGCAATAGGCATTGGCAATTTTATTTTCAGTCCTTTCATTTTTATGCATGGAAAAGAAGGCTACTCATGTCAACAGTCAACTTCGTGACAGCATGGTCTTAGTAGAATGAGTTGTCCAAATAGATGCTTTGCTTTCAAATTTGCTTTCTGTAGAAGTTGTAGTTTTTCTTATTCAAAATACCCCCCTTTTCACTAATCCATGTGCCAGACAGGTATTATCATCCAACAAAGATATTTCAAAGATGCTCAAAAGTTGTTGAGTAAATCAATATGCTACTCCAAGAAATATCTCGAGTCCTCAAAGCAACTGGAAACATTTATGCATCTCAGAAGGAGAAAATCTTGATTGCCATTAGGAACAACCCTGCATTTCATGAAATAGAAGATCAAAAGTCCCATGAGCAACAAGAAGATATAGAGGATTTCCCTAATTCTCCATATAGATCTGCAGAGGATATCAAAGATCCATGGAAAACAATCGATGGAGAGCAGTCATTAGAACTTGAGATTGAAGGATCTCTAGCATGACCATCCTCAGATTCTTTATGCATTCAAAAGACTAATCAGCAAATATTAGAAGATATTCAAGATGTGACAAAGGAGGACATACAAAACCAAGAGAACAATGACTACATTGAAGTATGGTTCCAGACAGTCATCCAGGCAAAGCATCGCTTCCTTCTTCAACACCTCTTAGCACCAAATCAAACAGGTCAGTTGGCCCCTCTCATATCCAGATAGCCATCAAGGTACATTTTCCATACTTGGATATGAGTGTATTTTTAATCTTTTTGTGCACATGGTTTCATTGGAAGGAGTCCTATACTTGAAAGGATGTTTTCCTTTTCCAAGTATAATAGGATATTGTAAATAAATAAAGAAAAACTGTGAAAAAATAGGGTCTTGGAGAAGTTAGACATGAGCTTGCTACTGATTTGCAAGGCTCTCAGTAAGTTTTTCATGTAATGTTGATGTAGCATCAGTTTATTTTCTTATTCTGAAAGTTTCTTGTAGCATGATCCAATAAAGAACTGAAACACAGTCTTACTTTGATTCTTCTGATGCGGATAAATTAATACGACAACGGTTAAGATATCAGACTATCCTTTATCAACCTGGCATTGATGTTACTCAGGCTAAGCTTGTTCCAAAGATGACTTGGAGATGGAAGGAGAAGACTGAGACAATAGATTCTTGGAAAGATAATATCTTTGATATGCTTCATGTGATGGTCAATAGAAGGTCAAATAAATTTCCAAGGGCTATGAGTAATGAAGAGCTCGTTTCAGCTAAAAGTGATATATTTGAAGTAGATCAAGGAGCATATGAGGACATCCTAACCAAAGAAGAGAAGATTATCTCTGCAAACAGTTCAGGAAACACGTGCTAACTAGAAGAGACATATTTATGTGGCCAATTGTGCACAAATGAAGGCAGATGTTGCAAATTTGTCACATGGGTTTTGTTGAGGACATGGCCATTTAGTTTTCAAAGGGGGAATTTCCAAAAATTTTAAAAGATCTGGGTGATATGATCATTTCTTAAAACTGATATTTTTCATAAAATTTCACTACCAAACTAATAAACAGTTTTTTGGGGTCAGTTTTGTGAAATTGAAGACGAATTTTGAAAAATGGCCACATGGGTTTTTTTCAGAACAAGCTCATTTAGCTCTTTAATGGACGGTTTCCTCAAATCGTTTCAAATATGGGAGATATGCAAGATTTTCTAAACTGATATATCCTCGAATTTTAGTTGCGAACTGGATTTGAAATCCGTGTTATGGCAAAGGATTGTTTATGTTGGGCCAGGGGGAATGTTGGCTTCACAATCGAATTATTTGATCACTCTTCAATTGATGCTAGGACTCCAAATATATTCATTTTCCACTGTGCATATTGATCAATACCAATCTGGAGGCAGTGGTTTCAAAGTAGGATCCTGACAAAGGATTGGCCAAGGGCATTGATGCTAAGGAAACTCATTCAGTTCTTAGAAAGATCCAGCATGCAATATCTCATGAGCAGGGTATTTAAATAGGTAATTTGATAAGCATTTCATTCATCTTCTAGTGTTAATGTCACTAGAATCCATGAGAATTTCCTCTAGCTGATCTTAGATCCAGAAGTGGCTCTCATTGTTTTCCTTTTTCCTTCATCTTTTGGCCAAGGGGATTTGAAGGATAACAATCATTATATTGAGTTAGATATTGAGATTATAAACATGCAACACGTGAATGGAGTATCTTGTGAGAAACCAGATAAAAATATAATAAAGAAAGATGCAGTATATGTTTCTAAGCTTCCTTTTTCTTTGAAGAGAAGAATTTCAATCTATTGTAGCAAAGTTATATCTTAGTTGGAAAATCTGGTAAGAGTTATGTATCTTCATTTATTTTCTCATCCTACCTGGCATGTTCGCATATATGCTCGGTACCTTTATCATATGGCGGTTTTCGAAGAGGAAGTACAAATAAAATTCCACAAAATCAAGGAACCAAGTTGGCCACCAGATCACTGTGAAAAGGAGTCACAAAATCGTTGACCATAGAAGCTACCATAGTAATCATAAATTGTTCCACAAAATCGACAAAAGAATTTCATCAGCAGACACTGCAATTATTGAGACATGCAGTTGATATATGCTATGATCATATTCAAAAACTCAATTTTCTTTATTGTCCAGCCAAACCTCAAGGTTTTATGTTCGTGATGGTGAAGATAAATATATCTCACTTTGTGAATATAAGAGATGATATTGAATTTTCTACAATGATTTCCAAAGAAGAACGAGTCATGGTATTACCAGGGTCTCCCATTGGATTGAAAATTGGATACATGTGACTTTTGCAATTTCTCCAAGTGTGTTGGAAGAGCGACTTAACCGAATAGCTGCCTCCTACATGTGACGTGCCAAGAATACATAGCATCTTCAAAATAATATTTTCTGACAAGCATATGTATTATGTATTTTATTGACAGGTTGGATCACATTATATGGTCAATGCTTTGAAGACCAGTCAAAGGTGGAAGGTGGTCGACACTTGGTTGCTAGAGTTTAAGCTTCAGATCAAACCGAATAAGTCTGTTCTACACACTGCAAACAAGGACAATGGTAATGCCTGGAGTCGAGCTCTAAAGCTTTGCATCATGCGCAGAAGAACAAGTTTGAGCCATGGGGATTCTTTCAGATTTCTACACAATGAATTCTGCAGGGTATATTTGGACAAATCAGAGGATTGGATGAAAAGAACAAGGAAGAACAAGGAGATTCTCCTGGAAGAAAGTAATGTGCAGCATGTCAAGTTCTTACAATATGTGGTGACAAAACTCTTTGTGATTTTGGAAATTCAAAAGGTTCAAATTCTGGCATGCAGTACAGATCCAAAAGATTCCAAATCAAAACCATGATCTCTCCAAAAAAAGCAATATTGAAGATTGAGTCAGTTCCATTTAGTTTCAGAAAAATTGTCATTCAAAATCAAGAGGAGTTTGAAGACTAAAGGAGGGGATGTTGTGAGACGTTTGAAATTGAGGTATGGATTCATTATATATAAAAATCAAAGTCTAAAAAGGTTGAAGATAATAGTTGATATCTATATTTTGGACCGCCTTTTGGAAGTTTCATGGATATTTTGTTGCAAAACACTAGAAATTGTAGAATTTTCTTGAAAAAGCATACACTCCAAACCTTCAACTCTCATACCAAGTTTTTGGCCAAAAAAAAAAAATTAGCACTATGGTAGAAGTACTAATGCAATAGCTTCTTGACAAAGGTCTGCTTTAACTACAAAGGAATTACTTGAAATGGAAATCTCTAGCAACCTTAGAGACAAATTAGCATTTGTTTTCATTGCTGCTACAAAAAAATGTTGAAAACCATCTCCATGAGCTTGCATGAAAGATGCTTAATTCCCCTCGTCTTATGCATGATGACATGTAGAATCTTGAGTGTGGGGGAGGGATGGAGGTGTCTTTTTCATAGCCACAGAAAATAAGCATTTTTAATTGATTCAAAAATCATTTTTTTCAAAATTCAAGTGATTTTACGCTACAGAAAGGCTATTACAGCCAGATTTGCTTTCTCAGAGGTACTTTTTGAACAGAGATTGCAAGCAGATGAGGAAGAAATTAGAAATTCTAAGACATGGGTTTTCAAGATAATACGAAAAATTGAGTAAATGACGGACAAAATTTGTCGAAAATGCATAAAAAGGGTTGCATTATCATGTTTTGAAACTGAATTTATAAAAAATTGTCAAAAATCTATAGCCAACTTTCTGTAGCCAATTTGTAGTTTTTTATGATTGCACGCATCCCAAGACCATATCACCACTTGGAGATGATTTCAAATCAATATGAGATGCTTATCCACCTATCAGTATCAATTTTCAATGTTTTTCAATTTTCAAGTTTTCAAGCATTTCTGTAGCTACAAGTTCAATAAACAGTCAGGAGATTTAGGTCAACTCTTATATTTTACAGCGGCACCACCAGTACTTCTTCAATTATATCAGTATTCTTCAGGTCATCTTTAGATTCAGATTTCTCATTAAATATTCCTTAGCATTTTATATTCAAGCAGCATCAACAATCAACATTCTTCATCAAGTGAGTCAGAGTTCAACAGTTGTCTCTTAGACTAGCATCCACCATGAGAAGGTAAAGTTGGGTAAGCAATTTCTATTTCTAAGTAGTCATGTAACTTGGGGAATTCATGCACATGAAATTATTGAAGATTTTCACATTTTTTCCTTCATTCCCTTACACTTCATTTTCTTACACTTTACATTTCATATTCCATTCATCTATCTCCATGTGGCATTAATGACTTTGAGAAGTGTAAAAAAAAATATTTCCACTTGAAACTACTTCCTATGTATCTTTATTGCATGAGGACATGAAATGACTTGAGTGTGGGGGAGATGTTGGGCCTCAGAATTGACATGTTTTATGATGCCATTAGCTATTCTTTCAACTATTTTTCCCTTCCATCTCCATTCACTTCATTAAACATATTCCTGTAATTGTTCATTTTCACCCTACATGAGCTTCGCATGTCATATGTACACTAAAATGGTCAATTTACCATGCTTTGATGATTACTTAGAACAGATATTGTGGTTTCCTAACTTACTTGTGCAGTTCAACAATTGTGATGGCAATTTTGCAATTGATTGGCAGTTCTGATAGTCAAACTTTCCACATCATTCCTGAATAGATGAAGAGGAATCTCAAAAATATAAAATATGGGTTTTGTGTAGAATAGTGTCATTTAGGTGACTATAGAAAAAAATCTGCGAAAAGTACAAAACAAGGGGTGTATGATGGATATTTCTAAAACTAGTCATTCTAATTTCGAAATCCTAAAGCTAAGTGGTTTGACCAAGTTGTGGCTTATACCCACGAATTTAGGCACATGGATCTCATGGAATATGATGTTGTTATATTATTCAAGCTCTCTTATATCAAATCCAAGATTTGGTGATGAAATATCCACATGTTTAGGATCTAGGCTTTGTAGATCCACTTGTTTAGGATTTGATTCCATGTTGTTGTAACTTCTTTTCCTTTTATGAAGGTGAAGCTATATGTATAAATAGGAGAAGATATCAATCAATTCAATAGTTCAATAGTGAATAAGTCCATAAGTTAAGTGATGCAGTGCCCCTACCTCAACAGGGTCTGCTAACCTCCCGGTCTCTGGATCTTCTCAATCTTCGAGCTGGAACAGCTCTTTGATTCCTTGTCGAAATCCTCACGAAATATCCACAAGCCCTATGTGTAACTCATCCCGCGCGAACAAGAACAAGGCTCGAGATTCCTTCACGTGATCACTGGTCGTGACCACAAGCCTAACCCAAAAGGCGCTATGTGATCTCGGACCTCGGGTGATTGCACATGAGATAGACCCAACCCTCGCAATTTCCGATTTCCTGATCGGTAATTTCTCTAAGCGCCAGCTCCTCCTTTAACCTTCCGTTGATATGACCTCCAACTATGACCTGGGGCCAAGCTCCCAAGCCTTCATCTCCCTTCCTCTGAAATCTGAACTAGCGAGTTCCACTCGCCAGATCAATGGTCCACAATCCCCGCGATCCAACAGTCCAGATCTCCCCTCTCATAACTCGGGATTTCACATTTTGCAAAGTCGAAAGGTTGCTCACCTCTGATCTTCCAACTTCTGAAATTTAACTCGCATCATATCGACGGTCCACGTTCCCCGTGATCCAACGGTCCAGATCTCCCCTCTTGCGAATCGGGATTTTCGCATTTCGCGACTTTGGAAGGTAGTCTTCTTTGTTCTCCAAACTTTCGCTTTATGATTTCTTGATGAAAGAAATCAACGGTTCAATATTCCTTGATATCGACAGCTCATATCTCTCTTGAGCTTTCGTCAATGGAATTTTGACCTTACCCTGGCACGCACTTGCGCTCTGCATGCAAACTTGCATTGTTCTCCCCTGAGTTTCAACTTACTCAGTCTCTAAGGAACTTGCCCTTCTGCGTCTTTTCAAAAGACTTTCTAGTGCCCTCCTGGCACTGTCTGCGCTCTTCCTCTTGAGCTTTCGAACCTGAAACAAGTTCGCCTCTACGCGCACTCCTTGCGCTTAGTATGCACACTCTGCACACAAAATCTCCAAACTGTCTCTTCTGAACTTTGAATCAAAAAAGACTCTCTTACACGCACTCCTTGCTTTCAGTATGCACTCCCTTCATAACTTAAAGAAGAGAAACAATTGAAACTCCTTCCTGCCTCTCACAATTTCATTCACTCTTAACGAAATTCATTCATTCATGGAACCCACAATAACAGAGTGATCCACAATAACAGAGTGATCCAGGTGGATATTGGTGGCCACCCGCCTATTCCACTTGGACCCCCACCATTGCTTCTTTCAGTTTTTCAGTTTCCGCATAGTTTACTATTTTTAGCAGTTTTTCGGGTTCTGAACTTCCGGAGCCGTTTTGAGGCCTTAAACAACGTTTTTTGGGAAAAATGTTGTTCTCCCAAAAGTTGTAGTCCTCGGATAGATCTTTCTAACGAGGTATAGAACGCATCAAACGGAGATCGTATGCCAAAGTTACGTCCCCGGGAAGTTGATGTACCAACTTACCCAAACG
>JZKD02S1229091.1:0-12396 GCA_000966675.3 Picea glauca
TAGAGAAACCAGGGAGTTGGTGCTTCCTTCTAGTGGGTGCTAGAGAAAACAGAGAGTTGGTGCTCTCAACAAGTTGCAGCTTACAAAAACAGAGGTTGTAGCCTCACAATGAGTTAGTTCTCATATGTATGATAATGTAAAGAATGTAAATAACACTTATCATATAAAGAAGATGAGGTTTTTACCCTTTATGGGTTTCCTCGGGAAATATATGTCTTTGTGTATATCATATATGTGATTGACGTTGAATGTCCCATTGCTTATTTACCTGCATTATTGTGATCATCATTGAGTGCCTTGTAAAGAATTTAAAAGAAGCATAATTGTTTAAGCACGGTAACAACTGATTCACCCCCCCCCCCTCTCAGTTGTCCAACACTCAATTTGCCACAATTTCTTGTAGAATGTCATGTTATGCTTAATTATACTTTAGTGGTTAAGTGATGCTAATTTTCCTTCATTTTTAATAGATTAAATATTATTATACATGATTTTACTAATGATGGTTTATGTCTCAACTCCTCAACTAGAAGAATTCTCGTATTTGTTGCAACTCCACAAGTTGCAGCACTCATGGTTGGCATACTAGAACAGCTCCACGTGGGAAATCCACAACATGGGTTTTGTTCCCAGAATTTATGTCATGGATTAGTGATATTCATTTCGTACCCAGGTGGAATGTGTGAGCTCTATCTCATGGTCAAAATCTCCCAGTCAAACATGTGGTAGATAAGAAGAGACAATTTTGTGTTGGAATTTTCGAGAAAATAGAGGTGAATCCCAAAAATATGGAACATGGGTTTTATGAAAGATGGACCCAATTGAGTTCATAGAGGCCATTTTCCAAATTAAGCCACGGTTTGAGAGATACGACTGGTTTTCTAAAGGTGTAATTTCCAGATTTACTGTTGCGGTTGGTTTCCTAAACTCAACAATTTGTTTGAGCGACCCAAGGATTTGGGGACTGGATCTTATCATTTTTCATTGGATTGATGTATAAATAAGACCTCCTAGATCAGAATGGGAGTTATTCATTATGTTTGTATAGAATAGATCCATCCATTATTTTGTAATTCTTGAATTCTAATTAATAAAAGTGTGGCAAAATTGTGATTAAGTTCTTGAGCCAATGGTGTGAGATATGAGTTTCTTCCAACACTCTGATAGGAAGCAAGGGCCCACTTTCTTGAAAGAATTGTTGGTCATATATATTAGTAAGAAAGCTATTTTGTCAATTTTCTATTAGTTTGTTGTTACATAGTGATTTTGTTTGTTGCTACAAAGTATTTGAGATTTTATTTTATTTTGTTGTTGATACACAATTTGCAATCACTTATAAACTTCTCACCTCAAATTCTAGATACTAGTAATTCTGATTTCTGCTAGCAAATTCAATTCCATCTCATATATTAATGGAGAGATTTAACTTTTGTTATGTGAAGAGTGAGTGAATTAGATTAAGTTTCCATTCATGCAACTGTAATCTAGTTCCAATTATGCAAGAGTGATTTGAGTTTCTGCAAGAGTGGTGTGAATCTAGTTCTGAGTTTAATTTCATTTATGCAAGTGTGATTTAATTTCCAATTTCAGCAAGTGTGAGAGTGATTTTATTTCAATTTGTTTGTTTCATTTCAATCTACAACAAGTATTTGATTTCCATGACTAGATAACAGTGTTAGTTGGAACTTGTTGCCCGCATAAACTTTGCACAATGAATTTGAAACAACAAGACTTTCTCGGGTTGACAATTAATGTATTGGGTAATTGAGTTGTTCTAATTAGGTAATTAAATACACCAACATTTTGGCGTCATTTCCAGGGAAGTTATCAATGGTGAAAAAGTACATCTAACATTGATTTGTAGATGCATTGTTAAACTAGAGCATGGTATGCATGTCCCTAATTCTGAGGTGTTAGGATGATAAGATGTGGGGAAGAGCCTACACATCATTTGATATAGTGTAACAAGCTCAGCCTCATAAAGGGTCAGGGCATGTAGGTTGCATGCTTGTTTTTCAGTTGATTGGATTTTCTTTGAGTTTGGTGTTTCTTTCTTTTAATTTTTGGTGCATGAATGGAGTTTCCCCTTAGTGGTGTTGTAAGCACCACTCATCCTACTAACAATTTGACAGGAACATTTGAAGGAGCCTCGAGATAACACATGAATAACCTCTTCTATCTTGAGAAGAGATGGTAGGTGAGAAAGAAGAAATTGTTACTTTTGAATTCCCAATCAGAAATCTGGAAGGAGTGGCACAAATGCAAAGCATTCCCCCATCTGTTATACCAAATTTTCACGGTTTGGAAAATGAAGACCGAGATGCATTCCTATTTCAATTTGAAGTACTTTGTAGAGGATATGGTTATTGTACTAATGCTCAAAAGTTGAATGTTTTTCCCCTTTCTCTGAAAGGAACAACCATGTGATGGTTCATGAGCCTAGGTGGGAATTGTATACACACTTGGGAAGACATGAAACATGTATTCTTGAAAAGGTACCAAGACCATTGCAGGTTTAGTGGAGATATATTCGGAATGACACAAGGAGAAGAAGAAAGTTTGGAGGATTACGTGGAACATTTTCAATACAACCTTCAAAGATCCAAACAAAGACAGTTGGGGAAAGAGATCTTGAAAACACTCCTACTTGAAGGGATCCAAGATAAATTTTTAGAAATCTTAAATCTGATGGGAATAGGTGATGTATTTCAGCTACCATATGATGATATTTTTGAGTTATATAGAAGGTATTTAAAGATTGGTAAGAATTCTAAAGAACTTTATTCTCTATTTTTGAAATATGTTGCAAGAACAGGAGTTATAGGAGATGAAATCAATGATTTATTTAAAAGTTTTAAAATTGATATTAATAGCTCTCTAAATTCACAATGGGGTATTTTGCAAGATAATAAGAAATAAGAGGAATTTGAAGAAGCATTTTGCACTCGGTTCCAAGAGAAACATATCGCAAGGGATTGTCCTTTGGATAGTCTCAGAATTTGTGGCATATGTGAATTAAATCATTCCATGGATAGCTTCCCCTCCTTACCCAAGATGAAAGCAACATATCAAGGAGATATAGGTGCAACAACAAGCTCACTACAACAACCATGGCAACCGTGGCCTACATGTATGGTTCAAAACTCTATCCCTCCATTCTCTTATTCTCATAATCAATCATGGAATACTCCTATACCATGGTAGCCATGGGAGCCTCAGTATCACCCCTACCTACCTTGCCCACGAGGTTGGAATGGCCCATCTTATGATCCCATGGCTACTTTCCCTCATGTTGCAACACCAACCAATCATTTATACTTTCCACTAGCGCTTCAACAATATCCTACCTGCACATCAAGGTCAGCTACACAAATCAATCAGATACACATGCTACATTTACCTTCTCATATAATTCCTCCATTCCCTACACAAATTCATGTTCTACCCACCCCCTACCCTAACCATAATAAAGTAGTACATTATGCTTATAGTGCTAAACTACACAATTTTTCTACATTTCTCGCCTATTCTACCTCACCTACACTGTTGCAAGAAGATTGTGCATTGTTGCAGCAAACCCATATGAGGCCCAAGAAGGTTGTAAATCCAAAACTTTTAAATGAAGTTTCTTCTAATCCTTATCAGCAAGTAGACAAGATCATCAAATCTGGTTAAGAACATACATTGGAACCAAAAATTGAAGGATCCTCTACATCACTGTCACTAGATATGAATCTCTTATGCATTCAGGAAGATCAGTTTTCTAAGGAGCTTCATGGTGTAACAACTATGAGAAATCAATGGAATAATTACTATATTGAATCTTGGTTTCAATCTGTCATCAGTTTGAAACATCATTCCATACTTCAACAATTCTTGGCACCATCATTCCAAGGGAAGTTGGTCTCTCATATCCTGGCATTTATAAAGATACATTTTTCATATTTGGGTACATGTATATTTGAGATCCTATTTCGCAAATGGCTCCACTGGAAGTATTCATATACTTGAATATTTAATTTTTCAAGTATAAGTAGGATAGTGTGGAAAAATAAATAAATAAAAAGTAAAGATAAAATAATGCTTTGTTGTGAAAACCATAATTTCGGGTGCAACAAGGCTGGGACCTTACTAGAAAACCAAATTTATGGTTGGTAAGGTTCCCCCTCAATTTTAGTGGTTTTTTTTCATAAATATCTCAATTTTGTAAAGCTTGTGTTGGATTGATGGAGGATACATTAAGACCTTCCTTTCGAAAATCTTGGCCCATCAACTTCAACAAATCATCTAGGTTCAATATCAGAGATTTATTGATGCCTTGAAGTTTGTATGCCTCAATGAAAAACATTCTCGCTAATAGTAGTGGGGATGCATCAATGCCTCCTGACTGTTAAATCCTACAGGGGGTTCAACAACAAAAAAAAGTATTCACACCTGACAGGATGCATCAAGGGTACCTTGGCTCCCACTGTCATTATTGGTGGAAAGCCTCACATTGGTTAACAATAGTCATCGGAGGTTGGTAACCCAATGAGACCTTTCCACATTCGAATTCAACAAAATTAATTCATGTGGACAAGTATGTACCAATAGGGGGGTGAAGATGAAGATTTCCATCATTTTTAAACAACATTGTAAAATTCATAGCAAGATTGAAGCTCATATTTCCTATCATTTTGGTTTAGTTTATGATCTTAAGAATAAGAGAAGGAGCTCTTTTTTTTTATAGAAAAATCCCTACTCATCATTTGTTCCATCAGTCTTGCATACATACAGTTCAGATTGCACAATTCCTCTTTCATATCATATTCAGCCTTATTCAGTTTCAACTCTTAGATGCACAACAATTTGGCCTACATCAGTTTCAACAGACATCAGTTCATCCATGCCAATCAAATATTTCATGAAGGTAAGACTTGAGGTAAAATAAGCATGAGTTTTTTTATTAAAGATTTAAGAGAATGTCATGAAAAGCCACTAAGCATCATTTCATTCACTTATGTTTTCAAACCATCATTTCATTTTCCATATGTTCATATTTTTTATATTTTCCATTTGTCATACTATATTTTCCATTTTTTTTTAGGATAGCAAAATCCTTCAGCTTGGGGGAAGGAATATTGTCCATGCCACATTTTTCCATCCTTTCCCATTTGATTCTAACACCTCACCATTCCACTTCATGCACACCCAAGTCAAGTCTGTTCCAACATATCGTACATCCAGGCATGAGAAAATGCTTTGTTGTTGCCACACAAGAACCAAAAGTAGGAAGAGAAGATGTGTTGTTGTTGCTCCACAAGAACAAACAACAACCCAAGAGGCATCCCATTTTACACATGACCAAGCTAAAGAAATAGTGGGAAGAGAGGAAGAAGTTGGACACAAGAACCTACAATAGAATAAACTATTGTAGAAATTATTCCACCACAAGTACATTCTACCATACACCAAGATGGAAAAACATAGGTATGTGATTCATTTTCATAGTTCATAAATTATTCCACAAGCATCGATGTTGTGATTGTACATATAAGAAGAATATATGAGGATTAAGGTTGCTTATTGGTTGCAAGAGAAAAATTATGAGCACTTTTGGATATGCACAATTAAACAGTCATATAAACAACATCATGCATCGACCTTCTCAGCCTTTGTCTTGATTATTTGATGGCAACAACTCTATTTCCACGTGGTTATTTGCCATGATTTCTACATTTGACATCACCCACATGGGCATTTGATTCACATAAATGCCACATTTTCTGAGTCTGTGACATGGGTGGAGAACAAATGAATCTAATGCATAGATGCTACCTTCTTTCTTAGTCCTTCAAAAGGTCTTATATTGGTTGGCTTGAATATGGTGGTTTGAGTATAACTTAATTGATGTCCAGAGTAATTATTTTTACATGTATCTTGCTCTCATAAGTAATACAAGGTGTGATAGAGGTATGTTGTAGAAACTTNGTTAAGTGATGCTAATTTTCCTTCATTTTTAATAGATTAAATATTATTATACATGATTTTACTAATGATGGTTTATGTCACAACTCCTCAACTAGAAGAATTCTCGTATTTGTTGCAACTCCACAAGTTGCAGCACTCATGGTTGGCATACTAGAACACCTCCACGTGGGAAATCCACAACATGGGTTTTGTTCCCAAAATTTATGTCATGGATTAGTGATATTCATTTCGTACCCAGGTGGAATGTGTGAGCTCCAGCTCATGGTCAAAATATCCTAGTCAAACATGTGGTAGATAAGAAGAGACAATTTTGCATTGGAATTTTCGAGAAAATAGAGGTGAATCCCAAAAATATGGAACATGGGTTTTATGAAAGATGGACCCAATTGAGTTCATAGCGGCCATTTTCCAAATTAAGCCACGGTTTGAGAGATACGACTGGTTTTCTAAAGGTGTAATTTCCAGACTTACTGTTGCAGTTGGTTTCCTAAACTCAACAATTTGTTTGAGCGACCCAAGGATTTGGGGACTAGTTCTTATCATTTTTCACTGGACTGGTGTATAAATAAGACCTCCTAGATCAGAATGGGAGTTATTCATTATGTTTGTATAGAATAGATCCATCCATTATTTTGTAATTCTTGAATTCTAATTAATAAAAGTGTGGCAAAATTGTGATTAAGTTCTTGAGCCAATGGTGTGAGATATGAGTTTCTTCCAACACTCTGATAGGAAGCAAGGGCCCACTTTCTTGAAAGAATTGTTGGTCATATATATTAGTAAGAAAGCTATTTTGTCAATTTTCTATTAGTTTGTTGTTACATAGTGATTTTGTTTGTTGCTACAAAGTATTTGAGATTTTATTTTATTTTGTTGTTGATACACAATTTGCAATCACTTATAAACTTCTCACCTCAAATTCTAGATACTAGTAATTCTGATTTCTGCTAGCAAATTCAATTCCATCTCATATATTAATGGAGAGATTTAACTTTTGTTATGTGAAGAGTGAGTGAATTAGATTAAGTTTCCATTCATGCAACTGTAATCTAGTTCCAATTATGCAAGAGTGATTTGAGTTTCTGCAAGAGTGGTGTGAATCTAGTTCTGAGTTTAATTTCATTTATGCAAGTGTGATTTAATTTCCAATTTCAGCAAGTGTGAGAGTGATTTTATTTCAATTTGTTTGTTTCATTTCAATCTACAACAAGTATTTGATTTCCATGACTAGATAACAGTGTTAGTTGGAACTTGTTGCCCGCATAAACTTTGCACAATGAATTTGAAACAACAAGACTTTCTCGGGTTGACAATTAATGTATTGGGTAATTGAGTTGTTCTAATTAGGTAATTAAATACACCAACATTTTGGCGTCATTTCCAGGGAAGTTATCAATGGTGAAAAAGTACATCTAACATTGATTTGTAGATGCATTGTTAAACTAGAGCATGGTATGCATGTCCCTAATTCTGAGGTGTTAGGATGATAAGATGTGGGGAAGAGCCTACACATCATTTGATATAGTGTAACAAGCTCAGCCTCATAAAGGGTCAGGGCATGTAGGTTGCATGCTTGTTTTTCAGTTGATTGGATTTTCTTTGAGTTTGGTGTTTCTTTCTTTTAATTTTTGGTGCATGAATGGAGTTTCCCCTTAGTGGTGTTGTAAGCACCACTCATCCTACTAACAATTTGACAGGAACATTTGAAGGAGCCTCGAGATAACACATGAATAACCTCTTCTATCTTGAGAAGAGATGGTAGGTGAGAAAGAAGAAATTGTTACTTTTGAATTCCCAATCAGAAATCTGGAAGGAGTGGCACAAATGCAAAGCATTCCCCCATCTGTTATACCAAATTTTCACGGTTTGGAAAATGAAGACCGAGATGCATTCCTATTTCAATTTGAAGTACTTTGTAGAGGATATGGTTATTGTACTAATGCTCAAAAGTTGAATGTTTTTCCCCTTTCTCTGAAAGGAACAACCATGTGATGGTTCATGAGCCTAGGTGGGAATTGTATACACACTTGGGAAGACATGAAACATGTATTCTTGAAAAGGTACCAAGACCATTGCAGGTTTAGTGGAGATATATTCGGAATGACACAAGGAGAAGAAGAAAGTTTGGAGGATTACGTGGAACATTTTCAATACAACCTTCAAAGATCCAAACAAAGACAGTTGGGGAAAGAGATCTTGAAAACACTCCTACTTGAAGGGATCCAAGATAAATTTTTAGAAATCTTAAATCTGATGGGAATAGGTGATGTATTTCAGCTACCATATGATGATATTTTTGAGTTATATAGAAGGTATTTAAAGATTGGTAAGAATTCTAAAGAACTTTATTCTCTATTTTTGAAATATGTTGCAAGAACAGGAGTTATAGGAGATGAAATCAATGATTTATTTAAAAGTTTTAAAATTGATATTAATAGCTCTCTAAATTCACAATGGGGTATTTTGCAAGATAATAAGAAATAAGAGGAATTTGAAGAAGCATTTTGCACTCGGTTCCAAGAGAAACATATCGCAAGGGATTGTCCTTTGGATAGTCTCAGAATTTGTGGCATATGTGAATTAAATCATTCCATGGATAGCTTCCCCTCCTTACCCAAGATGAAAGCAACATATCAAGGAGATATAGGTGCAACAACAAGCTCACTACAACAACCATGGCAACCGTGGCCTACATGTATGGTTCAAAACTCTATCCCTCCATTCTCTTATTCTCATAATCAATCATGGAATACTCCTATACCATGGTAGCCATGGGAGCCTCAGTATCACCCCTACCTACCTTGCCCACGAGGTTGGAATGGCCCATCTTATGATCCCATGGCTACTTTCCCTCATGTTGCAACACCAACCAATCATTTATACTTTCCACTAGCGCTTCAACAATATCCTACCTGCACATCAAGGTCAGCTACACAAATCAATCAGATACACATGCTACATTTACCTTCTCATATAATTCCTCCATTCCCTACACAAATTCATGTTCTACCCACCCCCTACCCTAACCATAATAAAGTAGTACATTATGCTTATAGTGCTAAACTACACAATTTTTCTACATTTCTCGCCTATTCTACCTCACCTACACTGTTGCAAGAAGATTGTGCATTGTTGCAGCAAACCCATATGAGGCCCAAGAAGGTTGTAAATCCAAAACTTTTAAATGAAGTTTCTTCTAATCCTTATCAGCAAGTAGACAAGATCATCAAATCTGGTTAAGAACATACATTGGAACCAAAAATTGAAGGATCCTCTACATCACTGTCACTAGATATGAATCTCTTATGCATTCAGGAAGATCAGTTTTCTAAGGAGCTTCATGGTGTAACAACTATGAGAAATCAATGGAATAATTACTATATTGAATCTTGGTTTCAATCTGTCATCAGTTTGAAACATCATTCCATACTTCAACAATTCTTGGCACCATCATTCCAAGGGAAGTTGGTCTCTCATATCCTGGCATTTATAAAGATACATTTTTCATATTTGGGTACATGTATATTTGAGATCCTATTTCGCAAATGGCTCCACTGGAAGTATTCATATACTTGAATATTTAATTTTTCAAGTATAAGTAGGATAGTGTGGAAAAATAAATAAATAAAAAGTAAAGATAAAATAATGCTTTGTTGTGAAAACCATAATTTCGGGTGCAACAAGGCTGGGACCTTACTAGAAAACCAAATTTATGGTTGGTAAGGTTCCCCCTCAATTTTAGTGGTTTTTTTTCATAAATATCTCAATTTTGTAAAGCTTGTGTTGGATTGATGGAGGATACATTAAGACCTTCCTTTCGAAAATCTTGGCCCATCAACTTCAACAAATCATCTAGGTTCAATATCAGAGATTTATTGATGCCTTGAAGTTTGTATGCCTCAATGAAAAACATTCTCGCTAATAGTAGTGGGGATGCATCAATGCCTCCTGACTGTTAAATCCTACAGGGGGTTCAACAACAAAAAAAAGTATTCACACCTGACAGGATGCATCAAGGGTACCTTGGCTCCCACTGTCATTATTGGTGGAAAGCCTCACATTGGTTAACAATAGTCATCGGAGGTTGGTAACCCAATGAGACCTTTCCACATTCGAATTCAACAAAATTAATTCATGTGGACAAGTATGTACCAATAGGGGGGTGAAGATGAAGATTTCCATCATTTTTAAACAACATTGTAAAATTCATAGCAAGATTGAAGCTCATATTTCCTATCATTTTGGTTTAGTTTATGATCTTAAGAATAAGAGAAGGAGCTCTTTTTTTTTATAGAAAAATCCCTACTCATCATTTGTTCCATCAGTCTTGCATACATACAGTTCAGATTGCACAATTCCTCTTTCATATCATATTCAGCCTTATTCAGTTTCAACTCTTAGATGCACAACAATTTGGCCTACATCAGTTTCAACAGACATCAGTTCATCCATGCCAATCAAATATTTCATGAAGGTAAGACTTGAGGTAAAATAAGCATGAGTTTTTTTATTAAAGATTTAAGAGAATGTCATGAAAAGCCACTAAGCATCATTTCATTCACTTATGTTTTCAAACCATCATTTCATTTTCCATATGTTCATATTTTTTATATTTTCCATTTGTCATACTATATTTTCCATTTTTTTTTAGGATAGCAAAATCCTTCAGCTTGGGGGAAGGAATATTGTCCATGCCACATTTTTCCATCCTTTCCCATTTGATTCTAACACCTCACCATTCCACTTCATGCACACCCAAGTCAAGTCTGTTCCAACATATCGTACATCCAGGCATGAGAAAATGCTTTGTTGTTGCCACACAAGAACCAAAAGTAGGAAGAGAAGATGTGTTGTTGTTGCTCCACAAGAACAAACAACAACCCAAGAGGCATCCCATTTTACACATGACCAAGCTAAAGAAATAGTGGGAAGAGAGGAAGAAGTTGGACACAAGAACCTACAATAGAATAAACTATTGTAGAAATTATTCCACCACAAGTACATTCTACCATACACCAAGATGGAAAAACATAGGTATGTGATTCATTTTCATAGTTCATAAATTATTCCACAAGCATCGATGTTGTGATTGTACATATAAGAAGAATATATGAGGATTAAGGTTGCTTATTGGTTGCAAGAGAAAAATTATGAGCACTTTTGGATATGCACAATTAAACAGTCATATAAACAACATCATGCATCGACCTTCTCAGCCTTTGTCTTGATTATTTGATGGCAACAACTCTATTTCCACGTGGTTATTTGCCATGATTTCTACATTTGACATCACCCACATGGGCATTTGATTCACATAAATGCCACATTTTCTGAGTCTGTGACATGGGTGGAGAACAAATGAATCTAATGCATAGATGCTACCTTCTTTCTTAGTCCTTCAAAAGGTCTTATATTGGTTGGCTTGAATATGGTGGTTTGAGTATAACTTAATTGATGTCCAGAGTAATTATTTTTACATGTATCTTGCTCTCATAAGTAATACAAGGTGTGATAGAGGTATGTTGTAGAAACTTATCGAGTATGAATGGGAATCCACAGTTTTCCAAGATCGGTTTTGGGCATATATTTGAGCTGAAAATGTCTGGACTCTAAGCTAAAATACTTTGACCCAACATCTTTCTATGGCAAGCGATGTGTTGTGGTATGTCACAACCCGTTTTCATGGGTATTCCATGGGATAGAATTGAGCACAGATACATATGAGCATATTAATATCAAATGTGAGCATGGTTTGCAATGATGTTGAAGTTGATTTTGTGAAGCAGTCAATAAAATCCTTGGTTTTATCATAGGGAGGCGCCATTGTAGCAATGTTTTTCAGCATTGGTATGGATTTCATATTCAGTAAAATGTGGCAGCCTATGTTTTCAATCATAAAGGAGATTTTCACAACTATCTATTTCAATGGTAAGATTTCAACACGAGCACTATCCTTATTTGGTTCTATTTCATTTCAAATCTGAGTTTGGTATTATTTGCAACCTATAACAATTAGCCTTGAAGAACGATGATGCATAGGAAATCAAAATGGTGTATAGGAAATCAAAATGGTAGCAACCCACTGCATTATACCTTGGTTTGAGATAATCTATGACAGCTTTGGGATACAAATATATTTTTTCTTATCTTTGCAACAACGGTAAGCACATTTTTGTCAAAATTTCATCCCTGTGAACAAACGATACCTGCAAAAATCACACTCGAGGTCAAAGAAAGATGTCATCACAACCATTCTAGTTACAACCTATGTATAGCTCTTCTTTTCCGTGAGGACAGGGAAATTTTTCGGTTTGGGGGAATGATTGTTGCTATTTTTTTAAAAGTTCATAGCCAACTACTATTTGATAATTTTTTGTGGATGCTCAACACAACTTTGAAATCAAGCTCATGTTTTTTTCTCATTTC
>JZKD02S1229124.1:40619-53635 GCA_000966675.3 Picea glauca
TAAATAATATATTTCAATTATAAAATAAATAAAAAATCATTTTAATACTAAATTTTAATTTTAAAATAAATAAAAAAATCATTTTAATACTAAATTTTAATTTTAAAATAAATAAGAAAGTTAATTATAAATAAAGAAAGTCATCTTAATTTTAAATTTATAATAAATACAAAAAATTATCTTATAAAAAGTCATCTTAATTTGAAACTTATAATAAAACATTTAACATGATATTTTTCAATAATTGGAATTACAAGTTTTGATGGCTGAATTTGTAGTGAGAAGTGGTTCCAATATGAATAGAGAGTTAGAAATGCATTGATTGCTAAATTTGCACCGAGAAGTTGTTCCAACATGAATAGAGACTTAGGAATACATTTACAGTTTGAAAATTTAAGAAATTATAAAATTTATTTTTTCAAATAGCGATTTTTCATTGGCAAGCGAGTGCGTATTGTAGCCTGCAATATCCACATAATTGACTGCAACATTAGATGTAAATGCAACAGTAATAATAAATGAATCCACGGGGAAGGGCGCCCTTGCCATGCTGCCAGCAGTTTGCGGAGTGCGTGAGTATATTTAGGAGAGCACATGTAGAAAATGACGTGGGGTGTTAATAACATGCAAGAGATAAGACTTCTGCAATGCAGTACAACACGCTGTAATAAATACAGGGTTTCTTTGTCAAACTTATACATTGATTTATGTGAAGCTTGCAATAACACTTGAAAGATATTAGCCAATCAAATGTTAGAAAAATATTTTTTTTATTATTAAAAAAAATACATATTTTGATTTCCTATGTTACACATTTGATATGAAACAAAAATCTAAAGTCAAACCTAAACTAATAGTCAACGATGAACTCATCGCTATTAGTCCCAAGCCTTTGGCAGGGACTAATAATAAAAATTCACAATTTAAAACTACAATTTTATAAATAAATTAATTTAAAATTGCAATTTTGCAATTTAAGTTTTTTTAATTTTTATTATTAAATTTTAATTGTGATTTTAATGTAATTTCAACATTTGTAATTAGTGTGACATTGAATCAAACTATTTTTTTTTAATATGTTTTTTTTTTTTTAAATTTTGGTTTGAGATTTACTATTTTAATAATAATTGAAAATTACAATTTTGCCGAACTTTAAATCATAATTTAAAGTTTTTGTGTTATATGTGAAGTTATTCATTGAAATTTACTTAATTTTCTTTTTGTTTATTCATTAAAAATTAAAAATATGTAAAAAGTTAAAAATATTGATGAACAATAATGTAAGAATAAAATTTGGATTATTGGAATTTACTATGTAACTTCCTTCGTTGAAAACCCTAGTTCGTTGTTTGGCTTTTCCCCATGGCTTTGGCCTATGGAGGGGGTGCAGGCTCCCCCTCCTTGGAAGTCTTTGCCTTTTGCTCCATGGTTGCTTCTTTAACCAAGTCTGCCAAGCCGCCTCCCTTTAGGTTTGTTTAAATATTGGATGATATTCCAAAGATTCCACTTCACCCATCGAACTCCCGTAAACTTGCACTTAGACTAGCTGAGAATGGATCGATCGGGAAGTTCACATGGATTTAGCCATCCCCATGAGCCATGTCCCTCTGGGTAGACAAAAATTGGAAACCCTTGATCAAGGGGCAACTATCTCATTCCTTCTATGGTAGAGGTTTTTTTGTGTTCTTGTTTGAAGATACATAAGACATAGATCTTATCTTTCAGGTGGCCCTTACTTCATGGGAACCCAAGGGATGTACCTCAATAGATGGACTCCTGACTTCTGCCTAAAAAACGACATTCCTTCGACGATCCCGATTTGGATGCAATTATCATATTTTCCATTACACTGCTAGAACAATGACACCATCCACAACATAGGGAATACCCTGGGTAAATACATTGACCACATTCAACCCCGCGACGAAATGCAAGAATATTCCCATATCTATGTTGAAGTGAATCTGAAAAAAGGCCTCCCTGAAGTCGTCCGACTAAACTTGGACAATGGGACATATCTGCAACCTATTTCCTATGAGCAATTTCCCTTCAAATGCAAAGCTTGCTACAAGTATGGACACTTTGCTAAGAACTTCCTGAAGGCATCCTAGGAACAAACCCCTCCTAAAGTTAATGATTAGTGGTAGCTTTCAAAGAAAAGGATACAACCACCCCCAGTCTCAACCTCAAATCCAATCTCCTCTACAACCCCCCATCAGGCCAAGAAGAAAATATCTTGCAACCAACAACAATTGATATGAGGCTCTTTCCAATAATAAAAATGACTCCCCTCTAGAGCATTAAGAAGACTCAAACACTAATTAGAGTGGCGAGTCTCGATTCCCTCTCGGGGAGGGTTTCCATGTCTATTTCTCGCCTCCAGAAAGTGTTATACTAGTCCATTCTAAAGATGTTGATCCTCTCCCATCTAAACCCAACTAGGGGTTTGAGGTCCTAGATGCCCCAGAGGAAGGTGAGATTTTCGAAAGCTCTAAGGGGGAATCTGATAGAGAAACGACCCGAAGTGCTCCCTCCAAAAAAGTGGGGGAAAAGAAAAACACGCATAAGAGAGAAACATTGATTAACAAAGAAAAAGACTTGGGCACTCAAGGTACTCTAGACAAAGTCTTCCATAAGGAACCAAGAGAGACAAGGAATCAGAGAGGTTCTTATCCCTCTAAAGGGGAATCCTCAAATCCTCATGTAAATGATAAAGGTGACTTCCTGGAATTGCAGGGGTCTAGGGAGTAGCAACAAAATATCATTATTAAAAGATTTAGTTAAGTCAGAAAAACCCCCAAGTCCTCCTGCTCCAAGAAACCAAATTGAAGGACACATATATCCTTTGTGAAAGTGTGAACATTTGGTGTTCAAGTAGAGGTCAAGCATCCATCTCTCTGGGCACTTCTGGAGGTCTTTGTACTCTTTGGAACCCATGATTTTTCTGGTATGAACTACTCACCTATCCTCTAGTAAGTCATTTGATTTGATAAATGTTTATATGCCAAATCTCCCTCAAGAAAAAGGCAGCTTGTTAGAATTCTCTCATGGACCCGCAAGACTTGGATAGAGACCTAAACTACATTATTGCGGGGGACTTCAACACCACTCTCTCTCAAAAATAAAAGAAGGGTGGAAACATCGTTAAAGACCCTTCTAGAGAAAGACTGGAAGATCTTTTGGTCTCCCTAGATCTGGATGACATTAATCCTATTAAAGGTAGATTCACTTTGTCTAACAAAATACTCGATCTCGGTCATATTGAGCTAGGTTATGTAGATTCTTGGTGATCAACTCCTTCTTTGATGACGCCTTCTCCTTATCCTCCCAAATTCTCCCCCGGGTTGGTTATGATCACATACCTATAGCCCTTCTCCTTTCAAACCCAGAGAATCTTGGACCCATCCCCCTTTATTTCAATCCCTTTTGGCTATATGATCCCTCCTTCTTTGATCTTGTTTCTCTCTCTTGGTGCCAATGGGTTTCAGGCTTTCCAGTGTTCATTTGGGAATAGAAGTTAAAAAATAATAGACTAGCCTTGAAAGCATGGCCCATGTCCAAGTTTAAACCCTCAAAAATCGTGGTTAGGGACCTATTTGGGAATCTAGAGGAGTTACAAGGAAAACTTGAAAGGGAACCAATTACTCTAGCTTTGTTGGAGGAAGAACAATTCACTTTTAAACATTATTAAAAAGATTTGAGAGCATAATAAGAGAAATGGAGACTCAAGTATATTAGTATGTGGATTCATGCTGGAGACCAGAACACTAAATATTTACATAAACAAACTAAAGCTAGACTCAGGAAGAACCGTGTTAAAGAAATAATGGCAACTGAAGGGGAGGTCTTCACCTCTTTTGTTCAAATCAAGGATGCCACCTTTAATCATTTCAAGGACCTCTACTTAGAATCGGGGAGGTTGCATCCAAAGGACAAAGAGAAGATGTTAGAAAACATATCATCCATCATCAACTCTAAGGTCAATAAAATCTTAATCCAACATATTTCATAGGGTGAGATTCTAGGGGTCATTCAACAAATGGACTATGATAAGGCCCCTGGTCTGGACGAGTTTTCTACACACTTCTATAAACGATGCTGGCACATCATCAAATTTGACCTCATTGGGATGGTGCAATATGTCCATCGCTCAACTAGGATGGGGAGAAACGCTAACTCGACCTTTTTAATAATATGTCACTCATGATTTAGAACTTGCATCCATCATTCATGCACTAAAAATATGGGGCACTCCATGATGGGAAGAAAGTTTGTATTGATCACTGATCACAATGAGTTGAAATATTGATTTGATCGAACTCATCTGAATGCATGCTAGAGTAGATTGTTAACTTTTCTCAGTGAACATGATTTTGAGATAAAACACATAAAGGGAAAAGAGAATAAGGTAGCAGATGCCCTCATCAAAAGCATGTTTAAGTAATGCATCTGGCAACAATTAGTACCCATGAGTCAGATTTGAAGAATATAATAAAAGAGGCCTTGCACAATGATGGACATTTTGTGTAATTGAGGGACAAATTGTTGAACCAACCACTAGATTAGAAAGGTGAAGACTACCAACAAACTGAAGAATGATTGTTAATCTATAAGGTCAGATTATACATTCCCAATTCGATAGAATTGAACAAACTTATATTAGATTAATTGCATAAGAAACCATATTCTGGACATCCAGGTTACAAGAAAATGATCATTGCAGGAGAGAAGCATTATTACTGGCCTGGCAAGAAAAAGGAGATTGTAGAGTACCTTGCGATATGCCTTGAGTGTTATCAAGTCAAGGCTGAACACCAACACCCGATAGATTTATTGTAGCCCTTTCCAATTCCCAATAGGAAATGGGAAGTGATAACAACGGACTTCATCACGGGGCTGCCGAATGTAGTAAAAAAAATGATGCAATCATGGTTGTGGTTGACAAAATGAGCAAGGCAACTCACTTTATCCTTGTAAATTTAACCCACAAGGCAGTCAACGTTGCGGAAATATTCATGAGAGAAATTTTCAAAATGCATGGTACGCCCAAAATAATCGTATTTGATAGAGATACAAAGTTCATATCAAAGTTTTGGAAAGCACTATTTGAAAGACTAGGAACTCAAGTATACTTCAACATTGCTTATCATCTCCAGATAGATGGACAAACAAAAAGGAAAATCCAAATACTAGAAGAAATGCTTCGCATGTACGTCATGAATAAACCAACAAGATGGGAGGACTACTTACATTTGGTAGAATTTGTCTATAACAATGGTTATCAAGCATCATTGAATATGAGTCCCTTCAAAGAACTTTACAGTAGACATTGCAACACCCCAATCAGTTGGGATAATCCAGTGGACAAAATTGGACTAGAAACGTTGAAGGAAATGGAGCAGGAAGTCATTAAAATTAAACAAAATGTGAGAGCAACCCAAAACATGTAGAAAAGTTACGCAGATAAGAACAAAAAACACAAAGAATTTAAGGTGGGAGATCATGTGTATCTCAAAATCAGACCTCAAAGGAGTTCTTTGAGGCTGGGAACCTATGCTGAGATTACACCTCGATATTGTGGACCATTTGGAATATTAGAAAGAATAGGACCCACAATGTCCTGAAAACCAACATTCCTTGAGTGTCTTTCTCTCTTGTTGTCTTAGTATTTAATGAATAAAGAGTTACATGATTAACCTTGGTCTACACCTAATACACAATTGCCATCATACTCTCTTGCTTTACACAAGAACAACCCTACAACCAATTCGACTTGCATCTACATGACCAACAACCCTAACATGAAGATCAACTTAATACAATTACAAGGTTTCTTATTTATAGGATTTACAACATGCAAAAACCTAACTCGTGGTGCTAAAAAATGGTTACAGATCCACGTAGATGATTGGATGCAATCCTGCGAATCTTGAGATTATGTTACAATTGACTTCAGTCGGTTTACCAATCGACTTCCCAGTCAACCTCCATTCGGTCTCCACTCGACCTCCTATCGAGTGACCTTTCGAATTCTCGTTCAATCACTTCGACCTCGACTTAACTCGTCGATCGACTTATCACCCAATCGATCCACCTCGACTAGACAATATGAAAATTGTTCTGTCACTACAAATCACATAACAACCTAACATTATCCGACTCGTTGTCTACTTTGCTGATACATGAGAACCTTAACTTCTGTTTACTGACCCAGGGTAGCAATGCCCATTGCCTCTCTACACCAAGAGAACTTCACAACACTCACTGACTTGGTCAAAGAGTCTGCTATGCTTTATAAAGTGTCTACCTTCTCCAACAACACCTTCTTTCTTTCCACCATGTCTCTCATCCTGGAATGGTAAGATAGGTTCTTTTCCAGAAATATTGCACTTTGATTATCGCAATTTATATTCATAGCTCTCTTCTCAAACTCGATCCTTGAATGCAATCGATGCAACCATACTGCTTCTTTGCTTCCATGAGTGGCTACCATGTTTTCAACTTTTGTTGTTGACAAGGTTATGACCATATTTCCCTTACTCATCCAACTAATTGCTCCACCAAACATATTGAACATATGTCCAATGGTCAACCTTCGTCGATCCATATTTCCATCCTAGTCAGCATCAACAAAACCATGTACTTCTACTTCCCTGCTATCTTCAGGTTTCCCTTGGTAGCATATAGCATAATATGTTGTGCCACACAAATACCTGAATACTCTCTTGACAGTAGACTAGTGCTCTTTCCCACGTGTCAACATGTATCTTCTCAATATTCCCATTGCGTGAGCAATGTATAGTCGAGTGTAGACCATCACATACATCAAACTACCAACAATAATTTCTCAGGGAACACATGCCATGTCCTCTATTTCTTCCAATGCCTTTGGACATTATACAACGATTGGTATTTCTCCCATAGGAATTGACACCTTGACCAGTTTGCAATCCTGCATATTGAAATGATTTAAGACTTTTTCAACATAATTCCTCTGATTTAACCATAGATTCTAACTACCCGATCTCTCTTGATCTCCAATCCTAGAATGAAGTTTGTTGCACCGAGATCCTTCATGTTGAACTTGGAGGACATCTTCTTCTTCACCTCCTTTATTGCACCCATGTTGTTTATGACTATCAACATGTTGTCGACATACAAATCTACATATATGAAATGACCACCTTCTTCATTGGAATATACACAATGATCAACCTTGCTTATCACAAATCCCAAACTAAGGATGTATGTGTCAAACTTTTGATACCACATCTTTGGTGACTACTTTAGACCATAAATGGATCTTTTCAATTTGCACACTAGCTATTTCTTACGCTTTACTGCAAATCCTTCATGTTGTTTCATGTGGATTTTATCTTCCAAGTCGCCATGTAGGAACATTGTCTTCACATCCATTTGCTATATTTCAAGATCAAATGTTGCAACCAAAGACATTAGTTCTTTAATAGAAGTTAATTTTTCAATAGGGGAAAAAATCTCATTGTAGTCGACTCCCTCAACTTGGGAATATCCTTTCGCTACCAGTTGAGCTTTGAATTTCTTGACTTGATCTACTGCGTTCAACTTTTTCTTGAACACCCACTTGCTATCAATGGGTTTCCTTCCATTAGGTAGCTTTATCAAATCCCATGTCTCATTCTTGTGCAAGGATCCCATTTCTTTGACCATGGTGTCCTTATAAAGTTTACCCTATGTAGATTTGACTACTTCCCTGACTGACTTGGGCTCATTATCAATGGAAGACAACAAAAATGCATAATGCAAATCGGGTGGACTATACCTTTCAACTGGTTTCCTTACTCATTCAGATCTCCTTACAATCAAAGTTGGCTATTGCAATGTCGACTGTGTCTTCCTAGAATTCTTGTGTGATCCCGACACCACTAAGCATGCTCCTTGCATTATCCATCAACATCTTGTTCATTCTTTCAACAACTCCATTTTACTGTGGGGTATATGGTGTGGTATTTTGGTGTGTTTTTCCACTTTGCTTGCATAACTGCTCAAAATCATTTCCACATAATTCACCTCCATTGTCAGTTCTTAGCACCTTGATCTCCTTATCTGTCTGGTTTTTGGGAAGAGATTTAAACTCTTTGAATTTATCGAAAACCTTTGATTTCTTCCTCAAAAAAATACTTCCATGTCTTCCTGGAAAAATTATCTATGAAGGAAACATAATATAGGGATCCACCAAGTGAAGGGACTGATATAGACCCAAACATGTCACTATGTATCAATTCCAAAATCCCTTTTTCCCTTGTTGCTCCAGATGAGAATCTAACCCAATTTTGTTTTCCATATATGCAATGTTCAGAAAAATCGACTTCCAAATTACAAGTAGGAAAACCTTTGACCATACCTTTTTCTATGCATAGATTGATGTCCTTTTTCTCCAATGCGTCCCATTCTCTTGTGTCATAACATGGTCAAAGTGACTTGATGAAGAACAATCGAGTTGGTTTGTGTCGATCAAGTCGAGTCTCAGTCGATTCGACTTCATAAACAACGTTGCATCCATTCGATTTGACATTCCTTAATAACTTATATAGGGTTCCAATCTAAACTCCTTTCTTTAAGACTATCTCTCGCCTGACCATTTTGCATATATCCTTCTAAAATAGAGTGTGTATGCCTACATCACTCATTTTGTTGACATATATCAAATTTATTGCCAAACCTGGAATATATAACACACCTGGAAGGGTCTTTCTCCTCCCATGTTGCTACATCAGTCGAACTATTCCTTGTTTGAAAATTTTGGTTGTCGAGTCATCCCCAAATAATACATTTCCCCCTTCATATCTCTCATATTAAGATAACCATTCTATGTGAGGTGTCATGTGAAAGGATGCACCTAAGTCGATCGACCGAACATCATGATTTGACTAAGTATTGGTTAATGTTAGATACACATTGCCTCCTTTATTTGGAGTGGTCTTTCTCTCAGCCAACTGTTTCTCGTTAGAACTAGGGATCTCAATTACTTTACAATTATAGTATCTCTTGTAATTCCTAGGTTTATCGCATTTCCAACATCTTCTCGTCGACTGAACTGGGGATTAGATCTACCCTTTGACTTAGAATTTCTACCATATAATTTTCCTTTATTTATGTTGATCGATCGACCTCTCACCATCAAGGCATCTTTGGTTGATCCTTCCATGTTCTTTCATCTCATTTATTCTGTCAGTAGAGATGCAACCACATCTTTAAGCATTAATGTGGTTGAATTACTCCCTATAACCATGACTAAGCTATCCTAGGAGTCTAGCAAAGAACACAACATGCTTATACATTTCTCCTCCTCAATGATTTTAATATCCACATACAATAACTAACTTATTACAATATTGAATGCATTTATGTACTATGTTACCGAGCTCCGATCACTCATCCTCAGAGGATGAAATTTCCTTCGAAGGAATAACTTGTTTATTGGATATTTCGATTGGTACAAGCTTCCCAACTTGTCCCATAGTTTCTTTGCCGAGTCTTCACCTGAGACATTCAACAACATCAAATCTGCCAGACACAGGAGATTCATACTCCTTGCCCTTCTCTATATTTTCTCCTATTCTTCCCTTGACATACCTGTCAAAATGATACCAGGGATTACAACTGCCCATTGTTCTCAATCTACAAGGAGATCTTCAGTTTTAAGCTTCTAAAGCTCAAAATTATGGCCATTGAATTTTTCAATCTTTATTCTCGAGCTGCTTGCCATTATTCCAAGCACAACTTTAAAGATCATTGACATGTGACTGCCACTGGACCTAAGTTTAGCTTAGATCCAAGATCTACTGATACCACTCTTGTAATAGAACGACTCAGATAGGCTTTGATACCACTTGTAATAGAATTGCTTGCCTTGGCTCTGATACCACTTGTAAGGAAATAAACACCCACACTAAACCAACCAAGAAAGAGAAGACATATTTAAATAGGAAATAAATGGAAAACATAGTACACAAAGATTTGACCCTGGAAACCCAAATGGGAAAACCAACATTCCTTGAGCATCTTACTGTCTTGTTGTCTTATTCTTTAATGAATAAAGAGTTACATGACTAACCTTTGTCTACACCTAAGACATAATCACCATCATACTCTCTTGCTTTGCATAAGAACAACCCTAAAACCAATTCGGATTGCATCTACATGACCAACAACCCTAACATGAAGATCAACTTAACACAATTAAAATGTGCCTTATTTATAGGCTTTACAACTTGCAAAACCCTAAATCATGGTGCCCAAACATGGTTACAGATCCATGCAAATGATTGGTTGCAATCCCACGAATCCCGAGATTCTATTATAGTTGACTCCAATCGGCTTACTAGTTGACTTCCCAGTCGGTCTCCAGTGTGTTGCCACTCGACCTCTTGTCGACCTCCTGTCGGTTGACCTTTCAACTTCCTAGTCGATCACTTCAACCTTGACTTAACCATCAACTTGACTTAACTTGTCAGTCAACTTATCACCCAGTCGATCCACCTCAACTAGACAATCGGTTGCATGTTCTTTCACTGCAAAGAATATAACAACCCAACATGCATTACCTCTTAATGTTAAAACACATGATGTTTTCCATGTATCATTGCTTAAAATGTATGTTCATGATTCTAACCATATCATTGATTGGGTTGAGATTCAGACATAACTAGAGGGATACTTCTAGCAAGAACCTTTATGTATACTAGACACGAGGGAAACATTGCTCTAGAACCGAGCCATTGCCTAGGTAAAAGTGCAATGGAAGCACTTTGGACCAAGTGAAGTTACATGGAAGATGAAAGACGCCATGAAAGAGGCATACCCATTTTTGTTTTCATCTCAAAGACATTGTTGTAAATAATAGAACACCGAAGACGATGTTATTCCAAGAGGGAGGGGATTAATGTTCCCATTTTGATTCCCCAATTAATCTATAATTAATTATGGTTAATGTTGTTTCATTTTGGGATGGATATTTAACTACCATGCCATGGTAATGTGGACATATTAAACATTGTATATATACTTTACTTTTAGTTAATGAAGAATCCAAACAACTGGTTAAGCACGAGCGCCTATAGGGGACATGATACCACGAGTGGGGAAGAGTGAGGGAGCCAAAAAGGGGAGTTCTACATGTCAATGATTCTATTGTACCCACAACAACCTCCCATTTAGTTTCTTTAAAAATAAAGAGGCCCCCGTTTAAAATTTTGATTTGATTGTTTAAATTACAGTTTTAAGTCCTTTCTTGTGCATATGCATTTTTATTTTGGTTGTTAGTTTATATTTACTATTATATTTTAATTTTATGGTTTGATATTTATTTAGGATTTGCTTAAAATTGGATGATTTACATTTTAATTTGAATAAATACTATGTTAATGGTTTTGTATTGATAATAAACTTGATTATTTTCATTTGATTTATGATTTAGTTTTGGAAGCTCGACCTTCAAAACTGCATGCCAATAATGGAAACCTCAAATTTAGCATATATCTGGATATCCAAAAATCTGACTTCTTTCGTTCAATTTTTTTTTCAATCTTCTGAATCTCGAATTTCCTTAGTCACGCATAATCAAATTTCTCTTTATCAAATCAATGGCTAAGATATGTTTGCATCTCCTGATCAACGACTATTATTATCTGCCTCCATCCAAATCTGGATTTTTGTTTTTCCTTACACTTTGCATAAATATCGAATATCTGAAATCCAAACATATGTTTTTTTCAATAACATGTATTTTAATAAATCACGGATCCCAGATTTACGCCTTTACAAAATCCAATTAAAATTTACCATGTGTCCACTTGAAAGCTCCCTATTTCAACCACGAGCTTTACATGCCATCTTAATATGATATGGCATTCATTTTGATCCCTGACTTGATAGCTTGCATATGTCCAACTTGTCCTTTGTAATGTGGCAACTTATCTATTAGTCATGATGTGGCACGTGGATTCTGACGTGTTTTGTGACTCAACATCCAGAATCCAGATTTTTCTTTGTGTCTCATTTTTAGAAATCTCATATTTCGAGTATCTAGATCCTCATAAACCGTGTCATTGAGATTTTTTCAGAGCACCCAGATATCCAGATTCAACTTTTTATTTACTATGCATTTCTTAAGAATCTCGTATCTCGAATGACGACATCATGCATCATCTTAGCTCTATGCTATATCTAGATGATTACATGGTTTAGGGGTTGTCCTATGTGGAATCTTTGTTTGGGTGATATGTTATCCGACGTGTCCATTCTACTTGGCATCCATATCCAGGTTTTAAATTTATGTTCGTTTTATCAATTTCCCGAATATCCAGATCCCAGATTCATGGTAACTATGGCCAAAGTTTTACCTTACTTGCTAGTCACAGAGTGTTCTATTCTTTCCCCAACTACATACAAGTTACATAGGAAGGATTGAACTGTACACACACTTTACAATCAATCCCCATAGTGCATGTGGTATAAATATTTTAAACCGCAAAGCGACAACACATGATTACCTGAAAAGAAATCAACGGTTGGAATTTATTCTTATCATTGAATCAACGATTAGATTTGGCTTAAATTCTACACAGTCTATCTTTCTAGTTCAACCCAACGTTTGTTTGATGGTCTTTTTAATATATTCTTTAATCCTGGATATCCAGATCGAGACTTTTGTATTAAATATCATTTCTACTTTTTCCGTATTCTAGATTTTTGAATTCTCTCTCCAAATAGCACGATTGACACATAAAGGTGACTATTGATCCACATTTGTGATCAAGTTAGTGTTTTCATTTAACCACCCATAGGATTTTTCCTTGTCTTTTCTTTTGTTTGTTTTCCTTGTCTTTTCTTTTTCTTTTGTATCAAAACTTTTCCAACACTTAGTCAATTGTAAAGTCCCACCTTACCAACCATTAAAACACACGAATCAAAGTTCAAAAAGAGGATATATATATATATATATATATATATATATATATATATATATATATATA
>JZKD02S1229124.1:61807-81016 GCA_000966675.3 Picea glauca
CTGAAACCTTCACCAAGATAAACCATTCATAAATGCAATACATGTTTCAATGCTTATCCACAACTTCTTTCCATTTACAAGTAATGGTAAAAGAAATAACTCAAAAGAGTGATGGGCTCTAACATGTCTCTATCTCAATTATAATCTCACAATACACATACAATAAGCAATTCCAAAACTATCTGCAATACACATGCATTATTATAAATATGTCTTCTAAGCTCATTGGATCTTTTCCACAAAAACTTTTCTGACGAAATAAGCATTAATATTTGACAAGGTTATTATCTCTTGAGGAAATTTCATCAAATAGTTTGATACAACACTTTCATCAAATTTGTATATACGTTAATATCTAAACAAGGATTTGAACTAGTTGCAACAATCCTTAACAACATCATTATAACCAATTTGCATGTGAATATGGGAAAAATATGTAAGGATTTAGCTTCTAATGAAAGAAGAAAAGTTGTAGGTATTGTAGTTAGCTTCGAAATGAGCTAAATAAGTCCTTGATTGGAGCAACGGTTTGAAAGTTATGGCTAAAATACCAAACTGCTATGTTTTCTAGTTATGAAAAACAATATTTTTATTGAGACATTTTTGCAAACACTTTGAAAGCAAGCAAGCTACAACCATTGATACATTTTTACAAACACTGTGCAAGCAAGCTACAACCATTGAGGCAATTTGACAAGTATTTGGCTAGCTTGAAAGCTACTACCAGGGTGACTTTTAAACAATAATTTGTAAATGACAGTTATAGGCATTGAGCCATTTTAACAAACAACTTGCAAGAAAAGATTCGATTAGATTCTTCCTACTACTAGAGATCACTAATAATAAAACTCAGAAGGATTTACAAATCCACAAATATAGGCCACATATCAATTTCCCTAGGGGTCTGCGTATTCTTTGAAACTGCCCAGATCGTAAAATAAGGTTCTGAAAACACTTCTATTGGACTCAAAATGGGGTTTCCATGGTCATAAGGTACAAATACCCCTAGAAGTTGGTCTGAAACAAAACAAAATGGTATGAAAAGTCATTTTTTTCTAAAATACTAAAAAAAATCTAAACCTGAAAACTTTGTTTTCACATTTTGTCATACATATGGCATGAAAACCTCCACCTACAACCATATATGTGAGAGCATAGCTCATAACTATACTATTATAATTTAACCATACTTTCACATACAAAGAGTCGAGTTGTTCTGAAATAAATTTTCAGGAAAAGGGGTAAGACAAAGAGGTTCTTACTTTAATAAGAGATGCCAATTTAGATTTTAGCAGTTGTTCTGAAGTAGGAATTAATCCTATAACAATTCTGATCTAGTGATTTTAAAAATTCTCTTGGTACCACACTACAATCAAGGGTTAGTTCAATCTTGCACATATACAAATCTAACATGAAGAATATTAATAATCTCATTTAGATTTTAGCCTCAATACTTCATACTTATTTCATAAATGCTAAATAGTACAAATTCTCAAATTTCTAAATTAAACAACAAATATCACATAATTAAAAATAAAATGCCAATTTATACCTGACAATAATGAAGTTCACAACTGAAACATTCTTCTCCATCAACTCCAAGCTTGCCAACTCACTTGGACCAACCGGTCTTCCTCCAAGCCATATCTAGGGAGAACTTCTCCTTGGAACCCCCACGCTGCAAGAACTCACACACAGTACCAATTTGCCAATATAGTGAGGTACTCAAGGCAATATTAGGAAGATATATCTTCTATTCCTCCCAATACCACTCTCAACTTGACTTAGATAATTAAAATTGGTTGTGTTAGAATTAGAGCTCGATATTCATTTCAACAACATTTAGTTACCCTCTAGGTCTCCCCCCAAATCCATGGGGTTACCCTTGTATTTATAGCTTCTGGGTGGGGTGACACCTCTCCTCCCCTCATGCAAAATTAGAAAAAAACAAATTTCTAAAAATAATGATCATTCATCACCTCCACTGAGGTGTCAACATTTTAAAATTTCTTCTATTTATTTATTTATTAAATCTCCATTATTCACCTAGGTGAGGTGTTAATCTAAGATAATGTCTCATATTTATTTTCTTTTACTTAATTAATTCACATTTTTCATTAAAATATTATTATACTCATGAGACCCTCCAAAGTGGGTAAAAATGAAACTAAATTAATTCAAGGTTTACCCTAGGTTAACTTGCCCAACTGAGTCATGATCGAGAGTGGTATTTTTCTGCTGGGGAATAGGGATTCCACACCCCTATTACATGCTCCCCTGACTTATTAGGACTCCATGCCTTTGCCTTGTATCTAGGACTCCACGCCCTAGTGGATTCAAGACTCTGTGCCCTGATCATAGATCCAAGACTCCACGTCTTGATCTTCCATGGATTTAGGACTCTGCGCCCTAACTCCATGGCTTATCATTTATTGGCTTCGAAACTCCATGTTTTTCTCAAGGTATTGAATGTGAGCTCTCACCTATCTGATGGTCCATTATCAAGGTCTTGCTCCAAGGCATGCACACATCACAATCTCACCGATCAAATGCATTAAATAACATTCATAACAAAAAATGAAAATAATTGCATTTTATCAAATGTGTAGGTGTGACTTCCACAATCACTTTGATTTTTAAGAAATGACTTGAACCATAGTCATTTTGAATCACATTTTTCCAAATGTGTATATGAATTTCACGGTCATTATGATCCTGTAGAAATTCTTCCATAGTAATTTCTAATTCGAGCATCCTTCCTAGCAAGTAATCAAGCCCCCCCTGCCATATCCTACTGATTACAAAGTTAAGTATGCATAATCATACAATACATGTATCATTCATAAAACCATGATCAACTACCTATTCTACACAATAACAATCACATATGTTTCCATATATGACGATATTCAATGGTCAACCACATTATGAAATTATACCATAATTCACGAGTCTTATGCAGAAGACAAACACCCATTTACCATTGCATAATCAAAATCAATCTTAAATACACAATTGAATATACAACCACACACATAATCCATCAACAATCACCCTCTTCGGGTGTCATAAAACTATACTAGTAAAGATGGGACACTACACCAATTTTCAAGTAATGCGGAGCGGGGGTAGCAGAATTCTTGGATCACATGTCTGCAGGTCCGTAGTTACGCATTATACATTTTACACCTCTTGCTTCTGCATTCTCCACAATGCACTTTCACCTTTTTCTAGTTAGTCGTTTTCTTGGGATGCGGATGCAAAGCTACATACCATCCATTAATTTTTTTCCTCGAGTCTCCAAGTCCACAGGTCCATAGGTCCAAAGTCATCTGAAGTCACTTTTTCAAGACTTAGACAATTCATAAAAAGTGGATGCATAGCTACTCACTATACAATAACCTTTTTCTAGTCCCTAGGTGCACAAGTCCGATGTCTCGCGTCCACCAAAACACACCTTTTTACTTATTTGATCCGCAAAATGACTTTTTTCCAATACTTAGCCATATTTCCCATTTCAATGCAAATCTCCTTACTCTTCCTCATATCCATGTTCATAGGTCCAAAATCCCGCGTTATACAATTAACACTTGTCATTCCTCATTTTTTACTCTCACACGTATCATTTTTCATCCACCACGACATCACATCACCACTTCCCATCACATTTATTGTCCCCACCACATCATCTACCACTTTTGTAAGCATAATGTTGTTATTAAATTCATGAAACATTTGTTAAAGCTTCAAATAAATCCAAATCTCATGTAAGCCGACAATATTAAAAGCAAGATTTATAATTGATTGAACTATCAAGACAATACATGGTGACATTAAGTAAAAAAAAAATGCCAAGTTGTAAATATTGACAGTAGTGCAACCTTTTGTCAACAACAGAAAATAATGTCAAGTAAGAACAAATAATTTTATTGCAGAGATACACTAAACACACTTGGGCGTGAGGATCAATAGTTTCAGTGGTCCAAAACATACAATTACTACAATAATCTTTCTTCGACAGAGAAGAAAATGAATTTAATTTGGACCTCAGGAATAATATTAGTAGGTTGTGTCCTGAAGTGACAAACTTCAAAGAAATTGTTCAATGGTGCGCAGACAAGTTCAACTCCAAGAAAATAATAATTCAATTGCAAGGACATCAACCCATCTCTCTAGCTCCTTCAACATTCTCCGAAATTCTATGACTCCATACACCTACCTTGCGATTTAAAAATGAAGAGATCGACGAATTTCCAAAGCATCATAAAGGAGGAGAGAGGTTTCTAAGCAATTATTTGGAGGACCCAAGTAGTAACCTTGATTCTTCCAGGATTGAGGCAACTTCATTAAAATACATGCATAGAGAATTTGCATAGTTGTTCACATGCATTATCGGTCTGGAATCTACTGTGTTTATACCAAGAAATGTTATATATTCCATGCATTATGCTTTGCATGAAAAAACCATTATAGTTTGGGGTTATCTCATTTCAAATGAAATTTCTTTCCAATTGAATAACCTTAAAAATACTCGAAAGTTTTATATGACTTCTTACCTCATCTTCACCATCGCTTATGGCCATGTGTTGATTTTAAGTTGGAGCCAGTTTATGCATGGTATTATGTTCTATACATGCATAAAGCTCCATACAATTTTTACCCAATTCATAACAATTTCATTTCAAAATTAAAAAAATTGATTTTTGGTCATAATACATCGAGACTATCTCTGAAAGCAACTTTACAATCTTTACCCAATTCATCATAATTTCATTTCAGAATTTAAAAAGTTGATTTATGGTCATAGTACATCGAGACTATCTCTAGGAAAGGAGCTTATGAAATTTTTGAAGAATTTATTATTATTAGGTTGTTTGTTAGTGAGGATAAGCCTTTTCTTCTATCGTTCTATGTATTAGATAAACTCTTTGCCGAGAAAATGTGCAAACAATACAAGCCTTGGGCTCATTTCTTCTATGATAAGAGGAAACAACAATTCATACCCCTACCATGGAAGATTGGGGAATTTACTATGAAGCATGTAACCCACCTTGATGAATTGACATGATATCATGAACAACTGGGCTTAAAAGAAGCCAAATTTGTTAAGAGTTTTGACCCAGATAACAAATTTATTGCACACATGGAATTGATTGGGTACTCTTCATATTTCACTAAAGTTGAACAATTTCAGGTGGGTGGCAGAGATAATCTAGATCTCCATGAAATCATGACATACCAAGTTTAAGATGACACAGGAGAAATAAATAGAACCAATGAAGGTCATATACAACATGGTAGGGAAGTGATGAATAAAAACCCTAATTCACCAACAACATCCCAAAGGAGTACTCCATCAAGAACAAAGAACATAACCAACGGAATGGAGACGAGAAAAACATCAGTTGGAGGGTCAGACGATGGTGGTGATAAAGACCCACCTAGAGAAAGTCTTGAAAAATCTCATATTGCATATACTTTTGTCAAAATAAAAATGAATACATCAACAACAAGGTTAAGCATACTTGAAGTCTAGGAGAGTCCATGCGCAATGGACATAGATGAACTCATTGAAGAACCTAGTTGGTTTGCACAAAGACTATTGGAAACTAGGGGAATTACTGATGCTATGATTACCCAGGATCCTAAAATATGCGAGGAAGAGTTTGTTACTTTGCACTGCGTGATATATAATCGCGAGTCTAAGATATTATTATTGGAAAAATTCAATACTAAAAATAAAAGGTCATCAGAAAGATGAAAATCTTCAATTGACTTTGATGGAGTTGCACCGTAAAAAATGCAGAATTCCATAGAGCATCTGGAGAAGATTTGAAACAATATTTTGATAATATGGAAAAATAAAATTCAAAGTTGAAGAGGAGGATAAAAGAGTTATAGGTTTCCCTGATACCAGGACCATTGTTTCCCAAACCTTTGAATTCAATCCAACCTGCATTTATGTTAGATAATGCCCCAGAAAGAACAAAAAATATAAAGGCTCATCAAGCTTATTACAAACAATAAGAAAATATGTTGGTGATGGGATACAAAAGAGAATTGATATAATCCAAGAAATTTGGGAGCTTGCCCAAAGTATTGCTAACTTTTCATCCATAATACATAATTTCAAGGAATACCTGCAAAAGAACTTGGAAATGATGAAGGATTTTACAGAGAAGTTGTGAATACATCCTTAGCTAAAGTCTCGAGCTTAAATGAAGCTCACAAAAAAGAACAAAAACTTCCTTCGACTTATCGGATGAAGCAGGTCAATGCATGTTGGCTAAGAAGAATTAAAGGATTGAAAGAAATGATATATGAAACTGATGTTTTGAGAAATAAAAAGAGTGATTTGTTTCTTAAACTTGTGGATCTTACAAAGGAACTTGATGGTCCCAATTTATTGATGGATAGCATGATTTTATCAAAATAATCCTTAATGGGACAACTTAATGCATTAAATATTTCATGGGAAAATTAATTTACCGAAACTATAGAATTTTCTGGAAAGGAAGTTAAAAAATGGTTAGTTCGATATATCAACATGAATGATGAAGTTGATGACACATTGCATCATTCAGAGATAGATCTAAGAGAGTTTGAAAATCAATTATTTGAAATTAAAACTAAGCATGAAATTACTGTAGCACCTTTAAGGGAGTATATCGAGGAGTGTCTGAAAAAGGCACTAATCATAATTATCAAACCAAAAAATCAAGAAGTTGTTGCAACAGTTATGCCACCTCAACCACAACATGCACCTTTAAATGAAACAACTACAAGCAAGTAAAGGGTTACTAGAACTTTCCATCACAATGAGTTAAGCAACAACCTTGTTCCTCCTTTTATATTTGTTTTCTTCTACAATCATTTGTCATACTACCTTTTATTTCTCAGTATTTTGTGAAAACTAGGCTAACCCTCGATTATTTTCCTCTTATCTTCCATGTCTTTCTATTTTATGTTCCGCGTGAGCCCAATCCTAGTCCTCTTTGAAGGGAAAATGCATATCTTTTCTTTAAAGACATTTACTTTGTATTTAAAGACTAATATTATTTTTTGAGACTCTGATAGAACTACTTGGGATAACACATTATTGTATTCTCAAAGACTTTGATATGAAGCTTGAGTTTCCAAATGTTTCATCCATCATAATATTTTTGGTGCCTAATGGAACGATCATTTAAAGTTCTCTTATTTATGTGGTCCATCTTTCTTATCTCTTTACTGTGGATATTGTTTACTGTCTTGATGAATGTTGTGATGGAAATGTCAACCTCTTATTTATCATACTCATTTGGTTTATCTACATTGTGAATATTGTATATATGGTTTTATTTTAAAGATACCTAGGCCCAATCTCAGGTATTGTTCTGAATGTGAAAGTTAGCTTTTACAAAGTCTGGTCCTTCTCAGATTTTGTTTTATTTTCGTTTATAAGTTCATAAGAAAAAGAGGAGTACCACCTCTCTAAGAACACATGGGGTTAATATCCTCATGAGGTTTAACTTAAGACCATAAAACAATATTTTAGATCAACAATGACGTGGCATGATGACTTGGCATCCATATCCAAAGCTTCTATTAAATACATATTCTCAAAAATTTTGGATTTCCGGATATCCAATACGTATTTCTATTAATTCGTTACAATTTGAATTTCCCACTGTGTTTGGCATTTAATGCGCCGATTCACCATCATTACCAAGATTTTTTCTGATTGACTAAATTAATTCATTGTAAGGGAGATTAATTAGGGTAAATAATGTTCACTCACGCCAAATTACCTATAACAGTTTGTTCCTGTCAAGAAATCTGGTTTTCCTGTTCAAAGCCTTTGAATGTATTTTGAAACCCTTTACACCTATTAGTAGCTTTGCTAATAGTAAAAATGTTTTTTTACAATATTATATTGCTGACTACTATAAATCTAGTAAGAAGAAAACCTCCTTTTTTTTGTTGAATGATTGAAATAGGTTCATATATTATGAAGTTATTTGTAGTTTGTAATTTTCCTGCAATTGTGTTTTGTATAGAAAATGTGGCTCAAAGATGAGTTAGGGGAAATCCATTGAAGATAGAGGATCTAGAGGACAAGGATTTTGATGACGAAAAAAAACCCATTGTCGCTTTCTTTTTAGATACAACTCACAACACTGGGCATAAGAGTTGTCAGGATTGGAGTCAAATTCATGACATGTTCAAGAACAAGAATTTTTCTAATGAAGACGAAGAAGATGTAGATATACTTATAGGCACTAGGAATTTTTTTGGATGTAGACGATGCGAATTTTTGAAACGTCCAACGTTTCGAGTAGACACTCCACCCATCATCAAGGACATAAGAAACTTGATATGTTGGAAAAGAGTGTCAAGTTTGTAATTATAGGAGATGATTGGTAGGTAACCATTACCAGGAAGAGAGAAGGTAATGATTAGCTATGAATAATTTATTAGAAATAATCGTTGAGCTTAGGTAAGGTAAAATTATAAGGTTTCAAAAAGGGGATAAAAAGAGGCCATTCAGAAAATTAAGAATAATTATAAAGAAAATTAATAATAAAGTATTAAAATAATAATAAGGCATTAATTAAAGGAATTAATGCAGAAATTAGGTATTTAGTAATGGTACGATTATTAAAAAAGGGGGATAAAATAGGTTATTGAGATTAGACAATTAAGAGTAATCTTAAAGAAAAATAATAATAAAGTATTAAAATAAGAATAAGGTAGAAAATAAAGGGGTAGAGGATAATGAATAGATAAGAAAATATTTGGACAAAGTCATTGAGATTAGGGGAAGTATGAAAGAAGGTGATAAAGTAAAATAAAAAGTAATCATAAAAGGTGATGAGAATGAATTATAAGGATTTTAATGAAAAAAAAGGTTAGGAAAAGAAAAAGATTAACAATCAAATATTTAAAGAGAGAAGAATGGGAAAAGAATCTTAGAATACAGTAAAATGAAGGGAATTAGTGTATGGGAAATAATATAAAGATAAAGGAATTCTTAAGTTCTTTTAAAGAGATGATAATAACGACAAGGTAACGAGATAAGTGTAAATTAAAGAGCTTAAGAGAAAATAAGCGAAGAGGGGAACAACTAGGTGCGAGGAACTTGATCTAAGAGAAGAGAGAGGAGGAGGGAGAGGCTTGAGAGAGATCTTAAAGGAGGAATACTATTGGTTAAGGTGATGAATGGTGGACTTCTAGGATTGGTTAAGTTTGTATCCATCTTCGTGATTAAATTTATTATGATGTTTTTCGATTTCAAGGGCTCCTCGAATGAGATGAGAGGAGTAATGATGCGTTAAGGCTAAGATTTTAGTCTGGTCAAAGAAAAGAAGGTGCTTGGATTTAGAAGAGTGTTCAACGATAACTGATTTTTAAATTCGGTTATAGGTAGTATCAACTATATGCTCTTTGAGCTTGGCTTTAAAGGTTCTACTAGTTTGACCTATGTAAGATTTTCCATAGGAGTAAGGAATCATGTAAACTCCTAGGCCAAGCATCGGGTTAGATTTATCTTTGGCACATTTGAAAAATTGTTTGAGGGTGTTGTAAGGTTTGAACACGGTTTTTATATTCTTTTTAGACAAGAGTTTCACGATGTGATCGATGGTGCCTTGGATACAAGGAAGAGAAAGGAAAACATGAGGAGGAGAGGAGGATGCAGATGGATTTTGGTTTAGGGTTGCATGTTGAGCGAAAGGCTTGGTTGATTTGAGAGCGAGAGTATCCATTGGAAAAAAGGGATTTGGTTAAGTGGGCCTTTTTGTAACATCCAATTCCACTGATCACATTTATACATTGACTTATTCTTTGAGGACACTTGCATGCAAGTAATCTGGTTAAACATGATACACTATGATTATCAGTTTGATTTATATGTTAGATTATGATTGAGTATTTAAATTGATATGTTAGTTATATTGATGTATACCATCAACATATATTATGATGAGATTCCTGAGTGTGTAGGAAATGCGGCATGAGGAGGATGTTGATGACATAGACAAACTTCCTTGGACTTCAAATTGAGTCAAGGAATGGATTTTATTTGATTATGAGTACTTGATTTATCACACATGTGTTATATGATGATTAGGTTATGGATTTTATGTATATGAGTTACTGATGTTATCTTTATCAGTGGATGCATGCATGGTGATGCTTGCTAATCCGACTCACATATGGAGTAAAGGGGTCATGCACATATACCAAATGGACGAGGGGGAGGCGTGGTAGCATCCCCGTCACAACCTACTAGCACTCCTGTCGTGACTTGAACTAAAGGTTAACGATTACCTTGTTCTGAGAGGTCCACGATGCTATGAGGGCAGACTGAGACAATCACTCATGAGGAATTATGAGGGGTGCGCAATAAGGCATATTCCTTATTCCTCAAAAAATCCCTTAGTCTCACACAAGTTCGACCAATGGAGTGTTGAATCCAAGCGTTTGACAAACTTCCAAACTAGTCAATGACGAGTGGCACCCTTGGAGCATAGAAGTGCGTCTTGAAGGGCATGTAGCATAAACAAATTTTGAGTTAATAAAAATCTAGAAGGCCTAGAAAAATAAAATGAACACTTAAACTTTGTTAGAAAAGATAACACAAATTATTATTAAGTTATACGACATATAACGTAACATAAAGTCTAAGTCTAGATGTTTTGATTAAATAAAACTTATAAATTGGGTTAAGGGAAGTTATACTTAATAAACTCTAGTAAAGGGAGAATAAGAATCAAAATTTGGGCATGTGCAGAATGTGTGCATGAAAATAATAAAGATAAAATTTCAATTAAAAGAAAATATATTCATGAAAGAATAGGTTGTCAACTTTGAGTTAGTATCCTAAGTCAATCAACCTTTAAATCATAACTAAGAGAAGAGTCCTAATCAAACTCAAACTGAAATTTAGTTAGGGGACACAATAAAAGAGGGATTGGGGAACTAAGAGACAACTATGAGGAAATATAAGAACTAATTGTAAGCCTAATTGTAAGCCTGAGAAAAAATGGTTAATTAATCAAATTAAAAAATGATTTAACCAAATTAAAATGGTTAATTATTCAAATTAATTAGTTTATGAAGGATGTACAGGTTCCTTAACCACTGAATTTCATAATCGAACTAGCTGGGATTATATTCTTTTAAATCTCTAACTAGAAATTAGGTGGAGCTAACTTAAAGTTAGGGTATATTCGTGCACATAGAGTGCGTTGGGATAATGTTACTGCTTGTTACAAGTGCTCACACTACAATGAAAATTCAAAGCCCGATGGAAAACTTCAGTTTAATCCATTTCAACTTCTAATTAAGTAATCGTTAACCTTAGTTGAGTAGTTTGTCGGTAACTATTTCTTGAGGTGGTTACTCGTGTAGCACGATAAGGATTGCTGGGAAGAAACTTCAAGATTTAACGCTGGTAATTTTGCTGATGTTAGTAATCGCTTTCGCTAGGAACCTTTAGTGATTCCTTGAGTTAATGATGTAATCCTTCAGAATTCACAATTCCAACTTATATATATAAGTATTATAGTAATAACAAATATTAATTAAATACACACATGTATATATTAAATTAGTAGTTATGCTCTTTTATGGGAAGCAATATTTGAACCTATCTCCTTGATTTTATAAGGTGGTTGGTTGTGTAAGCAATTTCTAATTGAATTATCGATACAAATAATAAAATTATTTATAAATTATATGCTTAACTTTTAGTACAATAAATTAATATTTATGTGAGTGAATTAGAGTGATTGGGGTTTATTGTTTCTAATCTTTGTCATCAATGGTTGTCGCATTGAAAATTGATACTAATGAAATTTTATTTTATTTCCCAATAAGAATTTCATGTGCCAATAAATCCAATAATTTATAATTATAACTAGGTGAATATAATTATGTTATTTGTATCAATGACACTTGTTGTAATATTGCATAGGTGGTATATTATATTCATTAGAATTTATAGTGGTGTAGAATATGAATAGATCGAACACCTATATTTATGGTCATTGTAAATTAATTGTCTTGTTTATATAATTGTTGTAATGTATAATTTTCGTAACTTTGTTTATCGACATTAAAAAAAAATGCTACTTCGTTGCATTTTCTTACTTTTGTGTTGTGTACAAATGGGACGTTTCATATGGTATCAGAGCGGGTTCAACTTTGAGACACCGAACCCATTACACCTTTCACTGTTTTATATTTAAATTATTAAAGGTGTATCACTAATACAATTTGAAATTGTTTAATGCAGGTATCATGGTTAGAGGACGAAGAATGAGTAGACGTCGGGCTACGGGAGGAAGAGGAATGCCTCCTCCAAGTATGTCAGCTCTCGAGGGATCTGCTCCACATGGAGAAAGAAAAACTATTGAACAAGAGCAAGTTGCAGTGGGCGAAGTCATGTGAATGATGAGGTCTTTTCAAAAGATGTCTGAGGTGCTGATAAATCACCTTGATTGTGATGAGGGCAGGGAGTCTGTTCCCAATGAGGGATCATAGTGCCCTCCTATAGTGAGTGGTAGTGTTCATAGAGAACTCGAGAAGATAAAATTTCCCAAGTTCATGGGTTCTACGAACGGTTTAGCCGTCGAGGCATGGTTGGAGAATATGACAATGTGATTTGCACTGCGTGATTATACCTCTAACATGAAGGTCTGTATGGCAGTCTTTCAGTTGAAAGGGAGTGCACTTCTTTGGTGGAATACACTCTTACCACAATTGAACATGGTCGTTGAAGACATGTCATGGGAATTGTTTGAGGAGCGATTATGAGAGAGATACCTATCCGATGAGTTCATTGAGTGTCAACTTAATGAATTCAACACTTTACAACATGGTAGTCATACAATACCAGAGTACGAGGCCAGGTTCATGGATTTTCTCAGATACGCTCCACATATGAACACTGAGAAATTAAAGGTTAACAAGTTTGTGTTTGGTCTCAACTTCAACATTCATGCTAAGGTGATGATCCTAATGCCTCAAACTTTGCACGATGTAGTACATAAATATTTCATTGTTAAAGAAGAGTTGAACAATGGGGTTCAAGGTAGGACTCCTTCTAGGTAGACATGATATACACCGCAACAACATACACATGTTAGGCAGACTTCTAGGCACCGTGATACACCCATGGGAACTGTATTTTCTACACCACGTAGACCGAATACTAGTCATAGGACTCCGTACAGAGCACCACAACAACAACAACGTCGTCCTCAACAACAACAACAACATAGTTCTGTTTCATAGAACATATTGAGCCCCCAAAACCCTAGACCAACAAATTCTTCTTTTGTAACTAGGAGCACCGATCCTAAGAATAGATGTTGGACTTATGGAGAGACACACTACCAGAGAGATTGTCTTATTCATAAGGAAAGAGCTACCAAATTAGTAGGACATAGGAAAATTGTAGATTTGGGTAAGGCCCAGAGGATTCATGTAGTGGTTAATAACCGTGAGGTCGAGCATCGATCTACAATGCTCAAGACTTCAGGTATGATAGTTGATCAACATTTTAGTGTTTTGATATATCTAGGAGCTATTGAGAGTTTTATATCTAGTGTTGCACTTAAAATAATTAAGGTCAAGGAAGACAAACAAGATGAGTTTAGATATGTAGAAATGACACCTGGTGCTAATCAAAAGGTTGGTTGAAAAGTTAAGGATTGTAACATTAACTTGGGTGATTTCATCACAAGTGTAAACATGTATGTCACAATACTAGGATCTTACAACATTGTGATTGGAATGGATTGGTTAGAATCACATGACGTGATACTTAACTGTAAGACAAAACATTTAAGTTTGATTGATGATTTGGGACAAAGTTGAGTAATTGTGGGAAGAAACCAAGGAATGTTATTGAGATTTATTTCTTCCCTACAATTACAGAAAAGCATGGAAAGGATGTAAGTTGTACACTACTTTAGCACTTAATGAAAAATTTCACACAGAAAGATTGGAAGACTTTCCAGTAGTATTGGATTTTGCTGATGTTTTTCCTAAAGAGCTACCAAGTTTATCGCCGGAAAGAGAATTGGAATTTATTATAGATCTAAAGCCTAGTACAGAACCGATTGCAAGAATGCCATATCGGATGTCAACACCAGAATTTCAAGAGTTAAAGATGCAATTGAAGGAGTTGTTGGATTTGAGACTTATACATCCAAGTGTATCACCATGGGGTGTTGGAGTAATTTTTGTAAGAAAGAATGATAGATCATAGAGGCTTTGCATTGACTATCATCAATTAAAGAAAGCCACGATCAAGAATTAGTACCTGTTACCGAGAATTGATGATTTATTTGATCAAATGAAGGGAGCGACAATATTTTCGAAGATTGATTTGAGATCGAGATATCATCAGTTGTGAATTAAAGAGGAAGATATTCCTAAAACAACATTTAAGACAAGATTCAAATATTATGAATTTACTTTATTATCATTTGGATTGATGAATGCCCCGGGTGTATTCATGATTTTAATGAATGGGGTATTCCGCGAGTACTTGGATAAGTTCGTACATGTATTTATTGATGACATATTGATTTACTCTCGGATGAGAGAGGAGCACGACGAACACATGAGATTAGTGTTGTAGTGTTTAAGAGAAAACAAGTTTTACGGAAAGTTGTTGAAATGTTCGTTTTATCAGACAAAGATTCATTATTTGAAACACATTATTTCTGGAGAAGGTATCATTGTGGATCCAATGAAAGTTGAGGCTATTATGGAATGGCCAACATCGATGAACATGCAAGAAGTACGTAGTTTTGTGGGATTCAAAGGTTACTATCGAAGCTTTGTTGAAGGATTTTCAAAGATAGCAAATCCAATCGCGGAATTGGAGAAGAAGAATACGAAATTCGTATGGTTAGAAAAATGTGCGGAAGCATTTCAGAAGCTTAAGGAGTTATTAATGACAACACTGATACTGAAAGTTCCTGATATGGACAAATAATTCTTGGTGTGCATGGATGCATCCAAGGATGGATTGGGCAGAGAATTAATGCAAAACGATCTAGTTATCACATATATTTCAAGGAAGCTAAGAAGGCATGAAGAGAATTACGCTATGCATGACTTGGAATTGTTAGCGATTGTTTATGCCTTGAGAGTGTGGAGACATTACCTTATTGGACGAAAATTCAAGTTAAAAACTTATCACAGTGGATTACAACACATTTTTACTTAGAGTGACTTGAATGCGTGACAAAGACGTTGGTCAGAACTTTTAAGTGAATGTGATTTTGAGATTACGTACATTAAAGGAACAATTAACTGAGTGGCAGATGAGTTGAGTCAGAGACCACACATTTTCTTAGTAATACCCCTAAAGACGAATCTTTGAGAAAATATTTTGGCATTACAAATTGATGAGGACTGGTACAAGGAAGTAAAAGACAATATCAGACGAGATACTATGATGTTACCTAGGTATGGGGGATATTATTTGGACAATGACAAGCTATTAAGGTTTAATGGCCAAATTTATGTACCACCAAATGATGAATTGAGAAAGTTAATTTTGAACGAATCTCATCGAGCAGTGTATATGTGATCTGTATTTATGAGCATAACAAAATGAAAACACATATTTATAATATTAATACAGAGACATAGTGAATAAAAACAACGATACAGTAAAACTGGACTTCTATTAAATAAGAAATATGTTGAAACTGCAAAATATAGACTGAAACAAGCTTTCTAGAATGGTGGCAACTTATCTCTGAGAAGATATGTGACGTCTACGCTCATTCGCAAGAAGATGAGTACAATGAGGCTCTGAAGGCCTTTTTACAATAAACATAAATGCCAAAACCCTAGACATATAGACATCCAAAAACGTAACCCTAGGAGATGAAGCGCCAAAATTCACGTGGGCCCTATTGGGGTAAGTTAGTACATCAACTTCCCAGGGTTGTAATTTTTGCATACGATCTTAGTTTAGGGAACACGATAGCTCGTTCAAAAGGTATTGACAAGGAGATTCATTTTGGGGGCTTAATCAAAACTTTCAACTATCATTGAGGTGTTTGATCATGAAAAAATGTTGATTAGGCCGTCAAAATGGCCTCGAAAGTTTGGGAACCAAAAAATTGCTAAAAATATTAAATTGCCAGAAAACTGTTTTGAGCCAGTTGGAATAGGTGGGTGCCCCCTGACATACTCTTGGATCAATCCCCCCCCCTTAAGAAAAAATGGTATCCATTGCGTTAATTTCCCCCATCAGATGAGGAAATTTCTGCTGAATTTGACCCTGGGTGAGCCACTTGCCTTGGTGCAGGAGCTGCCCTGCTTTGACAACCCGATAAAGCTAGATCCTATGGTGGCGAGTTACATTGACATGTGTGCCCATGATTTGATCAATGGATTCTTGTTCCATGCAGTCAGAGTTGAGCTTTGTTGGTGTCAATTGTTCTGCTATCTCCAAGGTGTCAAATAATGGTGGAAAATACGGCTGAAGGAGGTCCACATTGAACGCTGGGTGCAAGCCAAGGAAGGGGGGAATGTTGAGCTCAAAAAAATTGTCACCCACAACCTTGGTGATCGTGTAAGTTCCATGAGTCTCTGTAAGGTGTTATTTTTGCAAGTGCAACCAAACTTTGTCTCCCACCTGAAAGTTGTGTGACACCCGATGTTGATCATGGCACTGCTTGTACTTGGCATTGGAATTCTGTAAAATATCCTGAACCTGTTGGCGGATGTGCTAGATCCACTCAATGAATCAAGTGGCTTTGTCAGCTTCATTCAGAGCGTGGGATGAGTCTGCCTGGGTGGCCACAAGTGGTAGTGCAACATCCATGAGACCCAATGGTTTAAATCCCAACCCCACTAGATAGGGGTTGTGGTCGGTTGAGCTATGTATAGCTCTTTTGTAGCTGTGCTGAACATAGGGAAGAATGACGTCCCATGTGTGGGGGTTCTTGGAATTGTACATGCACATGATATGCACGATCATTCGACTGGCGACCTCGGTTTGGCCATCCGTCTGGGGGTGGAAGACAGTAGATTTGGTGAGCTTAGTGTCCAGCAATGACCAGAGGCTCGACCAAAATGTGTCGAGGAACCGACTATCCCAATCTGAGATAATGGTTTGTGGGATACCAAAATGTACTCACACTCGTTCAAAAAATATCTTGGAAGTGGCCTCTATTGTGATGCTCTTCTTACAGGCGACCATAATCACCATCTTAGAAAAGCGATTGACAACCACAAAAACACAGTCACTTCCCTGCTTGGAGGAAATAAGGCTCTACATGTAGTCCATTGAGATGGATTCCCAAGGCTTGTTAGGAGTAGGCAGAGGGGTGTACATGCCTTGTTTCTCAGTGGCCGATTTGGCAATAGTGTAGACAATGCAACACCAAATATACTTGTTGACATCATGTTGAAGTTTTGGCTAGTAGAAGTGTCATTTCAACACTGCCACTGTCTTTTCCACGTCGAAGTGTCCTGCCACCTGACTATAGTGGGATTTCCAAATCAGCTTCGCTCGCTCGCTTGATGGAACACATAGATGGCCCAGATGGCACAACAACCCATCTTGAAGATGGAAATTAGTGACAAATACGTTTGGGCACAACAACTGGTAGGTGTTGGGGAAATAAGGATCTATCTCATAGAGGTGGGGCCATCCAAAGGTCTTGTGGCCGCAAGAGTATCACACCGTGGTGAGTGTCGTGACTGGAGGTCAGCTGAGGCAATCAACGAATCAATTGGTACTTCCTATTTTATACTTGATGTTGAGGTGGAACTGAAGCAATTATGTGGACCACATTTGATGGTGGTCATTATGCAATTTTCTCTATGTCTACATGAACCGCAACAACTTATGATCAGTATGGATGATTGTATCCTTCCCGAGAATGTAATGCTTCCATTGGCGATACTTAAAAATGGAGTACATTTCTTTGTCATAAGCAGGGTACTTAAAAATGACATATGATAATGTCTCACTATGATAGGCAACAGGGTGGCCATGCTAAATGAGTACTGCGCCCACAACATAGTCTGAAGCATCTGTCTCGATTTCAAAGGGTTGTTGCAAGTCAGGTAATGAAAGCACTAGGGTTGAGCACAAGCATTGCTTCTGATCAACAAACTTTTCTTGTTGGGACATGCCCCACACAAATGTTTCCTTACCACCACCCCTGGTTACTTGGTCGTGGGCCCATGCAATATGGGAGAATCCCAACACGAACCTGTGATATAAATTGGTAAGGCATAAGATACTTTGAAGCTCAGTGAACATGGTTGGGGCTGGCCAGTCACTGATGACTTGGATCTTGGCTGGATCCACATGCACACAATGCACATCAACAATTTATCCTAGGTAGTGGACTCTGTCCATGCCGTAGGAGCATTTTTCCAAGTTGGCATATAGCTTGTGCTGCCATAGAGTGTGCAGAGCCTGCTGAATGTGTTGAAGTCTTCCGCCCAAGTGTTGTTGTAGATGAGGATGTCTGTTACAGATTATTTTTGTCACCCTTGTGATCACTGATGATATGTGTATTATCTATTTCTCTGTTCCCTGAAGACTCTTGAAGAAATAAGACTTTCCCCTGAGAAATAGAATCATCTTTTCCTTATTGAAAACCCTACCAAAGAAGATCGTCTCATATTTCCAGTGATAAGGGTGTGATGATCGTCGCATCTTTGCAGACTACTAATGTTGAGGGTGTGATGATGCTCAAACAAGGAAAAAGGTGAATTTCTTGAAGGTTCTAGATTGGAATCTTCGAAAGGATGAGGTGGATTTCGATCGGTTTGGATCTCACTTGCTTCTCTAATTTAGTGGGATCATCCTAATCTATTCATCCATCCCTCTTCACTCTATATAAAGAGGGATCTCTCATGGGAAAAGTTAGGCTGGCTCATGAAGAATTCTGCTGAATATTGTGCTTGTGATAACTTTGCATTAGCTTTCCAAGTCAGGTTGTGAATACTCTTCATCAAAAACATTGGAGCAAAGGTGTGTGTGTTTTGGAAAAGGGCCATTGGAAGGGACCTTGCAACATCAAGGCATAGGTTGTATTCTCCACTTTCATCAATATAATGAAGCAAATACATTTCTTCCCTATAAAAGTGTCTCCATTTTTATTGCATAACTCGATCTTATGCATAGGTTTCATTGGAATATATATATTGTTTCTCTCTCTTTATTGGTTT
>JZKD02S1229124.1:102591-114401 GCA_000966675.3 Picea glauca
TATTCTTCTCGCAAACAGACGCACATTCAAGGGATGTTTCTGACGCAGCTTTGCACCAACACTCATGCAACAGTCTTCTGCCAACGCATGCACAAACACTCACGCAACAATTTTGCACAAAAAAACTCCACGATTCAAACTCCACGTTTCTCACGCAGCAAAGTTTCACTTCTTCCAAATTAATCACGCTCAAAAAAGCTCCGTTTCTCATGATTCTCGCACCTCACGCTCTAGTGGCCTGCGATTTGTTCGCACCCCACGAATACTCCGGATGCGAGCTTTTCGCACCCCACGAATACTCCGGCTGCGAGCTGTTCGCACCCCACGAATTGACCGCCTGCGGGAATTTTGACAAATTTCTATGCGTGAAAGGCGGAGTAGTATTCCCCCGCACCCTACCACAGGAGAGACCTGTGAACCTCTCCAATTTTCGCACCTTACCCTCATGGCTCTGATACCAAGATAAAATATATGAGGCAAACAAACACGGTGAGGCTACGCTCACTTCACAGTATTAAATGAAGACGGATTACATCCTTATATAGGAAAATACTCTCGCGAGTCGGCTACATGAAAAGCAAAAGACAACTAGACAACTGACTCTTAACTAAGAACTGTCTCTTCTAACTGGTGCTTACAACCCGCGCTTATTACTGGTGCTAACAACTAGCTAACATCTCCATTATTTCCAAGTGTTCCAAGTCGTGGGTGGCATATTTCCTCTCATGTTCTTTAAGCTTTCTGGATTCATATATAATGAAATGTCCATTTTGCGTGAGGACTCCCCCAATTCCTTCCTTACATGCATCTGTATATACCACAAAACTTTCATTTGGGTCAACAATCTTTAACACAGGTGCACTAGTAAGTAATGACTTCAACAAATTAAAATTCTTTTCACACTTGAGTGTCCATTCAAATTTAGTTCCCTTATTTTGCAAAGAAGTGATGGGATGAGCAATCTTAGAGAACCCTACTATGAACCTTCTGTAGTAGCCAACTAATCCCATAAACAATCTGACGTCTGATACATTTCTGGGTGTTGGCCATCCTCTAATGGCTTCGATCTTCCTTGGATCTACTGCTATGCCCTGCTCTGAAATAATGTGTCCCAATAATGGATCTGCTTTTGATAAAAAGAACACTTACTCAACTTGGCATACAACTGATGTTCTATCAGTACTTGCAACACTAGCCTTAAGTGATGTTCATGCTCCTCTTCAGACTTAGAATAGATAAGTATGTCATCCAAGAATACTATGAAAAACTTATCCAAATAATTTTTGAATATGCCATTCATTAAGCACATGAATACATCTAGTGCATTGGTCAGTCCAAAAGGCACCACTACAAATTCATAATGCCCATACCTGGTCCTAAAGGATGTCTTACGAATGTATTCTTCCTTGATTCTTACCTGATGGTACCCTGCCCTCAGGTCAATCTTTTAGAATAGTTTTTCTCCTCTTAGCTGATCAAAGAGGTCATCAATTCCGGGTAGAGGATACTTGTTCTTTATAGTATACTTGTTCAATTGTCGAAAGTCAATACACAACCTCAAGGTTCCATCCTTCTTTTTGACAAAAAGTACTGGTGCTCCCTAAGGCGAAACACTTGGACATATCTATCCTTTCTTCAATAATTCTTCCAATTGCATTTGTAATTATTTTAAATCTGGTGTGCTCATTCTGTAAGGTGTTTTTGACACTCGGGCAGATCCTGGCACTAAATCAATTGAGAAATCTATCTCCCTTCTTGGTGGCAACCCAGGTATTTCTTGGAATACATCTTCAAATTCCTGTAGTACCGAGAAATCCTCGAGGCTTGGCCCCTTTGTATTATCTGGCTCTTCCACATGAGCTGCATACAATTGTCATCCTTTCCTAAAACATCTTTATAGTTGTAAGGCTGAAATCTCCCTTATAGAGATGGGTCTTGGAACCCCTTTCACAGTGCTTTGTTTTCCATTTCCATCAAGGCATGTAAATGTCTTGTTATGACAATCTAGGACAACATGATGCTTGTCCAACCAATGCATTCCAATCAAAATATCATAAGACCTCAATGGTATGATATTTAGATCAATACTACTATTCACGCCATTAAGACTTATGGAACAACTTCTGACCATATCATGGATTCTTCTTTTGGTCCCAGTGGCTAACTGAACCAAACTTGTTTTTCCAAGTTTACTTTTCTCCAAATGTAATCTATCCACTATCTTAGGATCAATGTAGCAATGAATTTCTCATGAATCAATCAAAATAACAACAGGTTGATTTATGATCTTACCTTCCACCTCGATCATATTGGATTGGTACTCTTCTTGTCGATCATCTAAAGTTGCATAGATTCTTCCCATATCTTTGACTATTGTAGCCTCTTGGATGTTGTGCACAGTATTCACTCTATCCTTTCTGTGTGGGCAATCCTTGTACATGTGATCTTTCTTGCATCCCTAACATTGGATTGGTGGTCTTCCCCCTTTTCCCAAGAAATCTTCTTTCTTGAAATCCCCCTTAGCATACTGATCTTGATGATTTCTATTAGGCTCATTCCTATTGAAGGGAGGTTTGAATCCTTTCCTCCTCTGATCAGAATTCAAAATTTTCTTGTCCTTCCAAGATTTCTATAGTGATTCTCTTCCCTGGCCTTGCTCATATAGGTATTTAGCCTTCTTGATAGCTTCATTCAAGGTCTTGGGTTCATCATATTTGATCTTTTCCTTATAAAAGGCTGGTAGTCCACTTAGAAATATCTGTATTTTCACTTTCTCATCGCCAATGAACCTGACATACTTTAACAATCCCAAGAACTTCTTCTCGTACTCTGCCGTAGTCATGCTTCCCAACCTGAGTTCAAAGAACTCCTGCATTTTCTTGTCATAGAAATGCTCTGAGAGGTACTCCTTCTGTAAGTACTTCTTGAACTGCTTCCAAGTGATCCCACTTTCATTAATGTGCTCCACTTGCTTCAGTTGGTCCCACCACATTGCATCTTTCCCATGTAAATGGTAGGTGACAATCCTGGCTTACAGGTTTGATGAATAGTTATGCAACTGAAAATATCTCTCGATCTCAAGCAACCATGCTTCATAATCATCTTCCCTTTCTCTTTCACCATTGAAGGAAGGTGGGTTGAGCTTCCTCAACTCTCCTTGCAAACTATCTATTTCTTGTTTCCTTCTTTGGTGTTTGACAGGAGACACCTCTGGACTGCTTACGGGATCTTCTGGTGCATAAAAATTTCTTTCTGAGTAAGGAGGTGAGTGGTGTCCATGAGCTCTACTATCACTTATGGAATAACCATCTCTTCCACGACCATTCCTTCTTTCATGGCACCTGCCTTCTTCCTCTTGTATTGAGTTTGATCCCTTCTTCATTTGTCTCTGCAACTGACTTAAGCTATGCAACACTCAATCATTTATCTAAATTTCATCTCTCATCAGTCTCTCATTCTCTGCTTTGTAGCTTTGTAATTCCATCTTTAGGCTTCTTACCGTTTCTATTAACATTTCCTACTCTCCTTTTCCCTTGTGTCCATTGGACTCTGTCTCCACATTACCAACTTTGGTATTCTAACCTTCAACCTCCTTATCATGACTGGAGGCTCCCTCGCCTTCTTCCATTTCCTCAATACACATCCCGAGCTGATGTGCTTAAGCCCCTTAATTCTGCAAAATGTGCAAGCGACCATTTTGTTAGAATTATGCATATGATAAAAAATTTTCCAAACCATGCTACAAGTCTCTTTCTTCTTCTTTTTGTTCATGGATATCATATCCCCATTCTCCGAAAATAACAGTGTCCTGTTATCCTTGGCCAACAAAAAATCTCATCCCGCACAAGCACTTCCTTCAAACCACCTTCCTAGGTGACCACGACTAGAAACCACGACTAAATCCTTCCTTAGCACCTTTCTATCTCGAAGATAACCAATTCGGCCCTTAGCCCTCCTTCCCTCATCTCTCAATCTGCATATGACCATGGCCACGACCCTACACTTAGTTGAAAAAGAACTTGTCCAGAGCTTCTAGACTTTAGAACTTTCAGCCAGGACCGGATCAACGGTCCTCGTCCTATTTCATGATCAACGTTCGAGATCCACTTAGGGACTCTACGCTTCAGGGGTCTCAACTTTCCCCACTTGCTTACTCCTAGAATGATTTTACCCGAAGTTCATGATCTACCAATGGGTGCCGTCCCACAGATTAGCGGCTGCGAATCACTTCGGTTCTTCAGGCTTTGAAAGTTTCAAACCTTCCTCCTGCACTTTCTCCCGGAGTGATTTTACCCAAAGTTGATGATCCTTCAACATGTGTATTCTGGAATCAATGGTTGATACATACTCTGGCCTACGGGCCTTCGAAAATTTTTGACCCAACGCAACCTGTCACATATTTCCCCTTCGGAGTGCCCAGTCTTCGGACTGCACGATCTATCGCCATGTGGTGAAATACTGGAAGCAGAAACGTGGCCCAATCAGGTGGGTGACATGTGTCACATTATATCTGACCTTTCAATACTCCAAATGCTCAAAACTTACTGAGACGTGGCACACATTCCATGTTTCCATGTCATCCTAGGTGATGTCCGCAAGCCACGTCACTTTGGAAATTTCGAGGTCCACATGACCTCTTGGTGACGTCATCGTGCCCCATCACTTCGGCTCTTTGGGCTTCGGGACTTCGGGAGTTTTCCATGGTAGCACACTTCCAATTCTCTCGAACTCCGCATTCCTGAACTGGCCAATCTGCCACCAGGTGTCCTCCTAGATCGTACAACTAAGATTCACTTAGGGTCTTCACCCAGAGTCGACGAATCTGCACCGCCCGTCCTCCTTAATTTGATGACTACGATTTCTTCAGGTCTCCAGACTTCAAAAATCTCAAATTTCAAAACTTATCTGGCCCCACTGGATTTTATCCGAAGCCATGGATCTTGTGACAAGTGATTCTCAGCAGATCAATGGCTGAGATCCTCTTGGATGATCAGACGGTCGAGATTTACTTCGGCTCTCCGACTCTCCAGGCTTCGGGAGTCTCAAATCTCAACTGAAAATCTCTCAAACAGATTCCTCTGGAGTTATTAATCTGTTGACACGTAACCTCTTGGCGATCGACGATTAGGATATACTTCAGATGATCTGACAGTTGATGTTTACTTCGGGTCTCTGGCTCTCTGGGCTTTGGGAGTTTCAACTCTCAACTTCTCCTCGCTCGCTCTTTCCTGGAGTGCTTTCACTTGGAGCACATGATTGGTTGACGTGTGTCCTTCTATGGATCGACGGTTCCCAGCTACTTCGGCTATTCAGAGTTTTGATGTTCGAGCCCTAACCTGTCACATCACTGCATGCATTTCAATTTGCGGGGGCATGTATCGACGGTTTGGAGTAACATGCTTTTCTCCCCGAAATTCTCCTTATGCTGATACGTAACCCCTTGGGGAAATCGTGGTTTGGATTGCGGGACCGCCTTGTGAAATTATCTCCTGTGCCACTTGGTTCCCCACAATGCCTCCTATCCGTTGATCTCCCTCTCCCATGGGATCCGACGGTTGTGACCTTAACCCTTGCTTCCTTTTCATCGGACGACCCCTGTTCACCTTTCCTCTGATCCAATGATCCCGGATCTCTCCTGATCCTACAGTGGCGATCGCTCCCGAATTTGAAGGGGACGGTCACGATCCTTTGAACCCCTTACATGGGTCTTTGACGTTCTATCTCTCGCGTAGATTTTGCAATGCCATTCCTCCTGAGATTTTCAACTCCACGGTCAGAGTTTGATCTCTACCCCGAGACTCTGACCAATATACCTAGCCCATACCAGCCCGATGTTTCAACCAGAAGCTCTGATACCAACTATAACATACCCAGCCACCCACAGGCCGGGGCATGCTACCTTCAAGCCCGCCCTTAGACTTCTTTCTCTTATAGATACCTTTTTAAAATTTAAGGATGCTTAAAAGAAGAGACTTTAAAGACATGCACAACAATATCCAGCAAGCATGCATAGTCTAAATATTCAATTCAATGATAATTAAATATACACAACGGAAATACATTCATATACATGTAAATGATACCATAATAGAGAGCACTTATATTTATGAAATATGACACCAACTGGCTGCAGACCAAGGATGTTCCACCCAACCGTAGACACTACTATTCCAAATCTCAACAAGAGCGTCACCCTTGAGCCAGGGCTATGAATCCACAAGTACGGTTCCAGAGTGTTACTTGGCTTCCCAAACCAGTCAGCACTTAAGCTCTCACAGGCTTCCCAACTCTCACAACAATCCAAGTACCCATCTCTCTTCTACCCAGCTTGCACCACCCGAGAGAATGAACCTCCACCCTTCTCTGCCACGTAGTCCCTCATGCAATCCTTCTCCTTAATTCAGGCTCCAACGTAACTGGTCCAGAACCTCAACTGAAAACCTCTTGGCGATCAACGGTTAGGATATACTTCAGATGATCCGACAGTTGACGTTTACTTCGGGTCTCCGGATCTCCGAGCTTTGGGAGTTTCAACTCTCAACTTCTCCTTGCTCGCTCTTTCTTGGAGTGCTTTCACTCAGAGCACACGATCGGTTGACGTGTGTCCTCCTATGGATCGACGGTCCCTAGTTACTTCGGCTATTCAGAGTTTCGATGTTCGAGCCCTAACCTGTCACATCACTGGATGCCTTTCAATTTGCGGGGGCATGTATTGGTGATTTGGAGTAACACGCTTTTCACCCCACAATTCTCCTGATGCTGACACGTAACCCCTTGGGGAAACCGTGGTTTGGATTGCGGGCCACCTTGGGAAATTGTCTCCCGTGCCACTTAGTTCCCCGCAATGCCTCCTATCCATTGATCTCCCTCTCCCATGGGATCTGACGGTTGTGACCTTAACCCTTGCTTCCTTTTCATCAGATGACCCATGTTCGCCTGTCCTCTGATCCAATGATCCCAGATCTCTCCTGATCCTACAATGGTGATCGCTCCCGAATTCGAAGGGAACAGTCACGATCCTTCGAACCCCTTACATGGGTCTCTGACCTTCTATCTCTTGCGTAGATTCTGCTATGCCATTCCTCCTGATCTTTTCAACACCACAGTCAGAGTTCGATCTCTAGCTCGAGACTCTGACCAACATACCCGACCCATACCGGCCCGGTGTTTCAACCAAAAGCTCTGATACCAAACTATAACATACCCAGCCACCCACAGGCCATGGCATGCTACCTTCAAGCCTGCCCTTGGACTTCTTTCTCTTACATATACCTTTTTAAAATTTAAGGATGCTTAAAAGAAAAGACTTTAACGACATGCAAAACAATATTCAACAAGCATGCATAGTCTAAAGATTCAATTAAAAAATAATTAAATATACACAACGAAAATACATTCATATACATTTAAATGATACCATAATAGAGAGAACTTATCTTTATGAAAGATGACACCAACTGGTTTCAGACCAAGGACGTTCCGCCCAACCGTAGACACTACTATTCCAAATCTCAATAAGAGCGTCACCCTTGAGCCAGGGCTATGAATCCACAAGTACAGTTGCAGAGTGTTACTTGGCCTCCCAAACCAGTCAGCACCCAAGCTCTCACAGGCTTCCCAACTCTCACAACAATCCAAGTACCCATCTCTCTTCTACCCAGCTTGCACCACCTGAGAGAACAAATCTTCACCCTTCTCTGCCACATAGTCCCTCAGGCAGTCCTTCTCTTTAATTCGGGCTCCAACGCAACTGGTCCAGAATCTCGATGCTGGAACTCTCAGGATTCGCAGTTGTGAGAAACGATGGACACAGGCCAACGCATATCAGACATGCGGGCCTAAAGTCACGGCTGGATCACTCCAGCGACTACTACAACTAACTATCCCGTGGCTAATTCTTTGGCAGTTCGGCTCCCTTTCCCAAGCCAAGACACAGATGACAGATGGATCAATGACTTTGTAAGTGGGTGCATGGAGGTGCTTGCATGAAAGTGCGCGAGGGATAGAATGGTGCAAATGCAAAAGTGAAGGAGCGAACGAGCCAATGACCAACCCCCCCATAAGACCAGAGGCGGGTTTAAGTAACTTTGTGGGGAAATTGAGAACCTCCTGGCCTTCTCCAAGAAGCTCACGTAACCGATCCCCTCCCTTAGGCAAAAAGGGTAATTAACATAGGAAATAAACACTTATCCCCTCAAGCCCCCTCTCTTGTGGAATCATAACCCCCTATAACTCTATTCCTTTTCGGTCTAAGGGTAATTAACATAGGAAATAAACACTTAGCCCCTCAAGCCCCCTCTCTTGTGGAATCATAACCCCCTATAACTCTAGTCCTTTTCGGTCTAGCAGCTAGCCATGTATTTATTATTAATAATGATAAAAACATTACATGTCTTGGGCACATTGGCCTTTTAATATTTTTTTGGGAACTCTGGCCTCTCAACATTGTAACAATACATTATTTAAAATGGGGGTTCAAAACCTGGGGTGTTACAAATCCATTGGCTCACCTCCTCCTCTACTTCCTGATAGTGACACTCGAGATCCACGACGAGATAAACCAGTTGAGAAATAGATGTCGTCTATCTCCAAAGTGAGTGTATGGACCCCAACATGAAAAACTTGTTCATTCACAATCCACATTCGGACTAAGTGCTCCAATAGAACTAATTGGGCCCTCATGTCCTGCACTTTGAAGAACTTAAGCAAGACACACTCCCAGAGTGCCATGACTGTGTTGGGATCATTCCATGCAATATAATATTCCTCCTCGTGCTCTCTTTCCCACCATTCGAGCATGATGAACTGTGGAAATTCTGCCAAACAACATTCAAAGATGAATTAGTTTATTGAAAATCTAAAATTGAGAGCTTCCCTACTTCATTTTTTATTTTTTATTTTTGAGTTGCAGTCGTCGCAAGTCCTAAGTTTACCACAGTGCGACATCATCGCACTCCATTAGAGTAACCTCTATGACGGTCCCAGATCATTGCAGTTCCCGATATAAAGAGCCTGCAACGATATCGAAGCGCTCTCTTGCTTGGAAATTTGCCCACAAAACTAAAAAATAACCATAAAAACTGAAAAAAATGGCTATAGAAAGAGAGAGGGAAAGAAAAGCACCAACCTCACGGAGACAACTCGAGAAATTGTCCATGGATTGCGTCGAAATCGTCGTTTAAAGATCAGAGGAAAATAGGGGTTTTGATACTAGTTTTGGTGAAAATACAAATGGAATGGTAAAATGAACTTGTTTTTGACTTATTTAACCTATTTTACCATTTTTTACCTAAAATTAAATCATTTTTCACTATTTTTCACCTATGTTAAAACCTAATGATCATTTCAAAGTGTTAATAATATACGATACAGGTCAGGCGACTGGAATTTTTATATGGATCAACCCTTTTATCGTTTTTACGTGTGTTTTTCTTTTAAGTTTTTTCAGTAAAAAACGTTGAGCATAGTCTTTGTTATTTCTCATGCTCGTAAATCTATGAGAATGCAACTGAGTAAAATTTTATCACTTTTTTGGACTCGTAAAAGCTATACGAAAAAGGAACCCCCTGGAGTCCTCTTTAAGCTCTTTTCAAACTATCTAAATATGAAAAGATTGCTGAGCGATCTTGTTCTTTTCACACTCGTTAAAGTATTTGAAGAAAGCGTCTTTTGAGTTGTAGATTATCTCTTTCTCGGTCTCATCAAACTACTTTACAAAAAATGACATTTTGGAGTTTTCTTTAAGTGTTTTTCAAACTCTCTAAACATGAAAAACCCTTGATTTTTCTTTCGTTGGTCTCGTAAAACAAACATTGAAAGGCCCATATGGGACCAAACCACTCCTTCCTAGGGTTCGTTAAAAATAATCCGAGGGATTCATCCGAAGGATGAGCTTACATTTCAAGAATATGTTATCCTCCTCAAGCTTATATAAAAATAAAGAGGTACTCACCATAAATGGTGGGGGAAATTGGGAAAGAAATGTATATCTGTATTTGTGTTAGTGGCAGTAAGTCGCTCTGTAACATGACACCCATTTTCATTGTTGTATATTGGTTGGGAAATCCATTTGTCTCTCGTTTGATCATCCACAAGTCCGTAGATTGGTCCTCCTTGAGTCAATGCTGCCAAGACAATTGTCATGTTGTTCATATGTTCAAGAGAAGTTCAACCTAAACAAACAAGCCTTCTATCGAGTCAACCATATGAATTCCTCAAACTCTTACCATGTAGACCTTCCCTGAGTTAGTCCTGAATCACTTCATACTCTAATCTACTTCAAATCTGTTACATGTTTCATGTCATTTATGGGGGATACATTAAGGCCCTCCTATGACGAGTATTTTCCTGTCGACTTCAACTCATTATCTAGGAATTTGACTTAGAAATCATTTAGTACCTTGGAGCCTGCATGCCTCAATGGCAGGTTTCCTCGTTTTCGACAATGGGTTCACATCATTGACCCTGATTGGAAAATTCCATCGAGTGTTTGACTATAGCTCATTAATTCACATTCGTTGGATTGTACTAGAGTGCCTTGGGGGTCATTGACATTAATGGAGATTTCCCTCACACTTGTTAACGATATTCATCAATGACTGGTAATCGAGTGGTTTATACCATGTTCGACTTCAACACCTGTAATCACATGGATAGATTTGTACTTCGGGACGATGGAAATGAAGACCCTGTATACTGTCACATGGATCTAGGTTGCGATGGAGTATTCATAAGTTTGTACTGATACATAGATCCACCGTGTATTTCTTGTGGCTATGTCCAAATTTGAGTCTTTATAGCATAGATCCACAATGTATTTCTTGTGGATATGTTGAATCATAATGACATGGATCCACAATGTATGATTGGTGGCCATGATTTACTTGACACTTATGCTTAAGGTCACTTGTAGTCTAACTATGGGAATCCCTACCTTAGTAAATGGTATGTTATTATGCAGATTCTTGTTTGTTGACAGGTTTTCGACTGATGTGCTCCTTGTTCTCGACACACACATTCTACAACGTATTTCAGATTTCACGCGTTCCAACTTCATACTTTGGGGGGAATTCTGTTACACATTATTTTTCGTCACCCCCATGATCATTGATGATATGTGTATTACCTACTTCTCTGTTCCCTGAAGACTCTTGAAGAAATAAGACTTTCCCCTGAGAAATAGAATCATCTTTTCCTTATTGAAAACCATGCCAAAGAAGATCATCGCATCTTGCCAGTGATAAAGGTGTGACGATCCCCAATCAGCGCATGTTGCACCATAGTGGCATGTGATGTCATCATAGGCTACTAATGTTGAGGGTGAGGCGATGCTCAAACAAGGAAAAAGGTGAATTTCTCGAAGGTTCTAGAATGGAATCTTCGAAAGGATGAGGTGGCTTCCGGTCAATTTTGATCTCACTCGCTTCTCTGATTTAGTGGGATCATACTAATATCTTCATCCATCCCTCTTCACTCTATATAAAGAGGTATCTCTCATGGGAAAAGTTAGGTTGGCTTATGCATGAAGAATTCTGCTGAAGATTGTGCTTGTGATAGCTTTGCATTAGCTTTCCAAGTTAGGTTGTGATCACTCTTCATCAAAATCATTGGAGCAAAGGTGTGTGTGTTGAGGCGAAGAGCCATTGGAAGGTACCTTGAAACATCAAGGCATATGTTGTATTCTCAATTTTCATGAATATAATGCAGTAAATACATTTCTTCCTTATAAAAGTGTCTCCATTTTTATTGCATAACTCCTTTATTTTATGCATAGGTTTCATTGGAATATATATATATATATATATATATAT
>JZKD02S1229124.1:123874-135581 GCA_000966675.3 Picea glauca
TCAAACAGAGGAGGCTTAGTGGTTGAAGTCCCTTCATGACTTGTCATGTTTAAGCTTACAGATCTACCTTTAGATAAAAGGAACCTGCTCTGATACCAATTGTTGGACAACTGAGGGGGGGGTGAATTAGTTGTTACCGTGCTTAAACAATTATGCTTATTTTAAACTCTTTGCAGAGCACTTAATGGCAATCACAATAATGCAGAGAGGTAAGCAATAGAACATTCGACATCAGTCACACATATGAAATATACAGAAACAGATATTTCCTGAGGAAACCGATAAAGGGTAAAAAACTCTTCTTCTTGGTATGATAAGCAATCTTTACATTCTGTACATTATCATACATATGAGCTCCAACTCATTGTGAGGCTACAACCTCTGTTTTGCAAGCTACAACTTGCTAGGAGAACCAAATCTTTGTTTTCTCTAGCACCTACTAGAAGGAAGCACCAACTCCTTGGTTTCTCTAGCACCCACTACAAGGAAGCACCAACTCCCTGGTTTCTCTAGCACCCACTAGAAGGAAGCACCAACTCCCAGGTTTCTCTAGCACCCACTAGAAGGAAGCACCAACTCCCTAGTTTCTCTAGCACCCACTAGAAGGAAGCAACAACTCCCTAAGTGTTCCAGCACCAACTGGATGGAAGCACCAACTTCCAGTCACACAGGCACCAACCTGTAAAATAGAGAACAACATTTCTCCCTTACACCACCTTGCCACCCTAGTTTCTCTGGCTGCAACCAGATGGAAGCTACAAATCCTTGTGTTCAAGAAACCACTTGAACCTCTGAGGACAACAGTCCTCCCTAGCACCTCCCTACCACCCTTAAATATTAAGTTTGCTATATATAAATTTATCACAGTGATACAATATTTATCAATGGATTACTGGTCTCATCACTCTTCTGCTACACTGCTCTACTCTACCTGCATCAGTGTCTTCCTGCACACCTTCCTTACACTTTATGTTCTTCTACCTTATGCTCTCTGCGCCATGTCCCTTCTATGCACCATTCCTCTTCTGTGCATTTCAGCTGTTGCACACTACATCCTTCTACATTCCTGAATCACTCTCAACAACAACAATCTCTTCTCTGTTTTGCATCTTTATACTCTCTGTGCATCTTCTGCATCCTCTATTCACAATGATTCTGCATTCTCTCCCCATGTCGAGTGCTCTACCTAATCATCATTGTAACTCTTCAGCTTCTCTAGCAATTAAACCCATGCGTCCATCATCAATGGGTGTTATGCCGAGATTCCTTAGCCTCTCCAGCAGTCGAGACTCTTCGTCTTCTTTGTCACAGTCGAGCTCATTCCCTCTGTTGTAGTTCCAGGCTCCAACAATGTTACATCTGTCAATAGCCTCTATGAATAGTCTTCATGCCACTGAAAGATTCCACGAGACTCTTCATCTTCTCTGGCGATCACCCTGAAGTCTCTTTGAGTCCTCTAGCAGAAACCATCAGTCGTTTCTAGCTGTTACACTGTGAACTACCATGAAACGCATCAGCAAGTGAATCACCAACCATCCAAGAGTCATGATTCAGTTCTTCTAACTGAATCGTAACTGATCGATTAACTGTGAAGAGCAACAGTAGCCCTTCGATCAGATTTCCAAGTATCCAACACCGTTAGATTACAAGCATAGGGTCTCGCATTGATTTCGCCATTTCGCATTTCGACATTTCAACAATTCTTATGATGAGATGTCTTGATGCTCCATGTCACGATCTTCGAAATGGAGATTATCTTTGTGCTAGATCCTCCCTTAATCCTTCGTTGATGTGACCATAGGTTATTACCAGAGGCCAATTCTGAACACACATTTTGCATTTCGCGTTTCGGGGATTCTGTGAAGAGTCGTCTCAACTCTCCATGTCCCAAAATCCAAAATAGAGCTTGTCTCTTTGAGCTCTTCTCTACAGCTCTTTGACGATGAAACCACCGGCGGTGACCAAGTGCTTATCCATAAAGCGCTTATGCAATTTCGCATTTCGCGATTTCTCATATTGCGAGTTCGAGAGGTTAGGGAACCCCGTTCCTTTGACTCTCCAGTCCGCGAAATGACGATATTTTGCCACGTGTCCTATGGACCCAATGGTCTATATCTTATCATGATTTTGAAGCTTCATGGACCTTCGTCATGTTTGATCAATAGTCCATATCAATCCTCGATCCGATGGCTAGGATTGTTTCGTGATTTTTCATATCGCGAGTTAGAGAGGTTAGAGCACTCCTTCCTTTGACCTTTCAGTCAACGAAATGCCAATATTTCACCATGTATCCTCTGGATTCAACGGATAGGATCATTTCACAAATTCATGAGCCTTCGTTGTTCCTGTTTCGGGATTTCGGCGTTTCGCATTTCGCAACTTCGGGACTCCTGTGATGAAGAGTCTCAACTCTTGACTCCTCCAACTCTCGGTATCCGAAACTCCGAAATTGAGTCTTTGTTGATGAGTCTGTTTCAGGATTTCGGCGTTTCGCATTTCGCAACTTCGGGACTCCTGTGATGAAGAGTCTCGACTCTTGACTCCTCCAACTCCTGGTATCCAAAACTCCGAAATGGAGTCAGATCAACGGTCCACAATCTTGATGATTTGACATACATCGGGAAATCTAAATGGGATCCAACGATCACTGTTTCTCTTCACTGTTGAACTTACCATTGCCATTCCATTATCGCTGCATTGTTGATCATGATCTTTGCCATCAATGACAAACACGCATACTCTGCCCTATCTCTTCTAATCTTATCAAGCTTGCTCTGCTGCGTCTTCCAAAATACTTCTGGTGCCCGCCTGGCACATTCTTCCTGTACTTAAGACATCGTCATTGTTGTACTTGCCATCAATGACAAGAATACACTGCCTATAAAACATGCCAACAAAGCTTGTATTCTGCTATGTTTTTTTCTAGTTTCTTGTTGAAGTTAAGGAGATTAGTTTGTTCTAGCACTTATCGATTTGTTCGATAACAAAATTGGAGACGATATTGGGGATATTCCTCTTTTGGTCTTTGCTTTTTTTTTTTTTTTGGCTTTCCTTCTTTTGGTTGATTTTTCATTCTCTGTGTCATTGGGTGATCCATGTTGACTCCTTGGTCTTAAAATTTCATTGGGAAATCCTATCCTTGGTTCATTTTTCCTTCATTTTCAGTCATCGTCACACCCTGTTGTGAAAACCAGTGCGACGACGCCGCACTATGTATTTCTCATTTTCTATGACGATCTGTGATCATCGCACGGTGTCCCTCTACTACCTGCGACAATTCCTGAATAAATTTTTTGAGTGACAATAAATTTTTCCTCTTTGCCTAGATTTTTGATCATTTCTTGGGATGAATTTTTGGTCCTATTGGATGATTATTCACAACTTGGTTTGCAATTTTTAAACTAAATTTGATCATTTCTCAATTGTTGAGAGTCTTTTTCATAATCTTCACAATTTTACCTTTCACTTATTGCTGCAAGGGTATAATCTATGGGTTTCATCCTTTAGTGTTTTTCAAATAAGTTGTTTATGCTTTTTTGTGATTTTTGGATTGTTGTTGATTAGAAAACGATTTTTGATTTCCTTAGAAAAATGAGTTTTCTTGCTTTTATATTTTTTGTTGCATTATGAGTTGAGTTTAGGGAATTGTGTTGTGAGTACATTCATTTTCTTGAACAAATTTTATTTTTCCTTGGTTCAGATCTCTATTTCTTATTTGCAAAGAAAAAGAATTGAAATTGGTAGTGTTTACAATAAATTTTTACATTCAAGTGTTTGTTTAAAAAGAGAAAATTGGAAAATTTGATAGCTTTGATTGTTTGGCATCAAGATTGTTCAAAGATTAAAGGAATAGGAATAGAAAACCTTCTCTCTTATGTAATTAGAGTTCATCGAACAAAATGATTGCATTTCATTTCTGTTTGCATATTTTTGAGTCAAGTTCAAGCAGTTCGTCAGTTTCATCTCCGCTTCCTTTTTGAGTTAAACAACAACCATTAAGATTAAGCGTAATTTTAAAATTTATCTAGTAACTTTTATTTTCTAGAACTCTTATACACCAACATTACCTAGGGATAATATTTTGGAATAGGTTGTGAGGAATACTCTCCAAAGCATCAAAACACACAATAGTATCTTGTGATAGAGATATTTAAGTGCACTTGCTACTTTTTTCCCTGGGAAGCATTTCTAACACAAGGGTCAATCAAGAGGTTGCATTATGGCCAACATAGTTACTCACCCTACTTTGTTGGTCCTAGTGTAGTGAATGCGCGTATTATTGGGGGTCACTTGAGAAGAAAATCCTCTGAGGACCTTCTCGAGGAGATTTTGTGCTTAGATACCTTGCCCTTGCATGTATATCGGACTATCGACTGCTTCCCCATGCATCATTCTCATAATTGGTAACCTTAGTATCCTATCTCTTCAGGATATTTACACGAGGTGGCTATGGAGGGGAAATTATTCACAGTACCTGTAATCAACGTTGGATAAACTCACCCGGGCTCCTTGGAGGGTATACCCATGATTATGTGTGGGATCTTACACCAGGGCGTAAGTTCGTTAAGAAGACCGCCAACGTAAATTTTTGACCCACTTTATCCTAGCCCCTTCTTTTCTTGATCTCACGATGTTGGATTTCATCACCAGCTATTGATTTCAAAATAAGAAGGTTTATTGTATGTTTGATATCTAGATTTTATTAGTGAAGTGTTGTTTGTTTTCTCTAGTTCTCCATAGATATTTTTTATTCTTTATTGGGTGTGGCCAACATTGTCCCTCAATGTTCATGTAGGATGAAAGGATTGCCTCTAGAAGAACCAGAAGAATACACCCCTTTGCTTCCTAATTCACCAGAGGGTCCTTCTCTAAAAGGAGCAGTCAATAACAACATATCCTTTGAGATTGGGAGTTCTAATACATTGGTTGAATCATCACTCCCTGTAAATCCGTTATTGAATGTTATACAAGACCAAATTTTGCTCTGAATTAAATATTCTGGAGACGTTGTTATTGAATACTATACTAGAATACCTTCAGGACCCTTTGTAGAGTCTGGTGTGGATGATCCACCATTTCATAGTGAATCATTTAGAACTCTGGTTCACACTTCTAGAATTTTTAATCCTAGTTCAGTCCCAATCCGTTATTTTTGGAGGATATCCTCGGGGAATGATATTTTTGATAAACTAGGTATGAGTCCAAACCAACCTACATCATCACACATACCCATTACTTCAACTGATTATACAGTGCCTCTGGATCATTTTATTGGCATGAAAAGTAATGTTGTTTCGGTTTTAGACCCCCTGTTGATTGGTACACATACAATTCTTCCTCTCCAACTCACTAGATCTACCACATTCCCTCAAGTTGCACCCTTTTATGTCGGAATTTAGGTAACAACTCAAGCCCCTATTGGAAATCCACTTCTTCTTAGATTGAATCCTTCACTTCCACTTGGGTATAACTCTCTTAGTAGTTCTATTTCTAATCCTACCCAGGGTCCATCCGGAGGACCTATTCTTTTTATTCCACCTGGGTATAATGCCTCTAGTAGTTTTGTTCTCACTCCTACCTAGGTTCTATCCGGAGGGCCTAGTATTCCTCCACCACATGGAGGATCTAATTGTCCTGGCCCAAGTAGCTCCAATTTACTTGGAGGCACAAGTCATTCTGTTACTCTTGGTTTTCAACTTACTATTGGAGGTCAACCTCAAGTTGGGGGTCACAACCCAGTTCACAGGAAGTATATGCCTGGATTACAAACCCAACCTTGGAATTTTCCTTTCTAAGGAAATCAACAACCGCCTAGGGGGAAACATCATCAATCAAATTCTCTTGTACCCTCTAATATCAGGAAGCCTTATTGTAAATCCTACTTGGGGTCAAGATTTTCAATCTAATTCTCCTTTCCAAGGTGGCATGACAAATCAACCAACAAATGTTGGCTACTTGACTCAAAACCCTCCACAATCGAATTTGACTGGACCCTCTAACTATTTACAAATTTATTAAGGTCCTACTGGTATACCTACAGGATTTCCTCCTCAAAATTACCAGTTTCCTTAGGTCAATAGACAATTTCCATTTCTAGTTACTTTGGATTTACCAGATTTATCTAGGATTTTGAATGATCCCATCTTACATTCTCCTTATTGGCCAGTTATACCTGCCAAATTACCATCTGACATTACCAAGTTTGACGGTTGGTCAGGAGAAGACCCAAATAATCATGTTATGACATTTCACATTTGGTTCTCATCCAATTCCTTGATGGATGACTCCATTTGATTACATCTCTTCCAATGCACTCTTACAGGTTTGGCTGCCAAATAGTACATCGAATTGCCCAAAGGTTTCTTCAATGACTTCAATACCTTAGCCATGGCCTTCTTGACACATTACCAACAGTCGATACAGTATGAGATAGGAACATACATTTTAAGTACATTTAAACAATCCTCCTCTACCCACATCTCTGATCATATTCATGAGTGGTGGAGGAGATGAAGATTAATAAAAGTTTCTCTTTCTGATCAATTATTGGTTGAGTGGTTCAAAAAATCACTCATTGTTCCTATAGCCCATGATGTTTCCATGGGAGGTGTTGTCACTGAAGAACAGACGACCAGTTGTGCTCAATACTTGGATCTGGTTTTACGTTCTATGAGTTGATCCCTGATGCTCCTCCCTGTCTACAAATCCAACACCAACGCTTCTGGTAGAATCTCATGTTATTGATGGTGTGATTGGCAATTTTCATGTTGAGACTTAGTCAAAACCAATCAATAATTCCTATCCCAAACCTACTACTACTAATGTACAAAATGCTACTCCTCCTACTCCCTCTCCTGGTAAAACCTCTGAGTTGAATACGGTTCAGTCTACGACTACCGATAAATATCCAAATAAAAATAAAGGGAAGGATAAGAATAAAGAGGATAAAACTAATAATCAACAACAAAAAATACCCAAAACTCAACATGTTGATGATAAAGAAAATCGAAAACCTCGTTATCCTTGTCTTATCTGTGGTGAGGGCCATTACACAAAATATTGTCCAAGACATGCAGAAGTCACTAAATTCCTCCAAGGAACCAGAACTCCCCCTACACTTGTCATTTTGTCACAACCTTTTCCTTCTCAGCAACAGGCCCAATTGGTTATTCATGCCCAACCCTCTCCCTCTACCAGCTCTTATGTACTTATGTGTATTGTTGACTCCAAGAAAAATGAAGTTGCAGTCGCTACTCGAACCAAAGATTATTCTCCTTATAAAGAGAAAGTTGATGATCCACCTCCTTCATTGGATCAACCTCCTCCCTTGGCTCCATCTCCTAATGGTCCTCATCATCTCGAATGACCTAGTCTTGATACATTCATCTGTCTGCCTCCTAAAGGCATATTTCTTAAGTCGTCATTTAACCCACATGCACGTGCTGCTCAAAAATACAGTATTGTAGAAGATCTTGCGTAGGCATCGTCTGCGATGTTGACTCTTGAAGTCCTTCAAAGTTTTCCTACTCAATGGAAGGAACTGTTAAAGGATATTGGTTGAATCTATCCTACTGATATGAATTTGATAATCTTTGACTTGGAAGATCACATTCCAAGACTCCCTCATTAGTTATATTTTCAAATAGAAGTAATTGTAGAAAATAAGAATATTTGTTGAACAATTGTTGATGAAGGAGATTTGAATTGCATCATGTCCATCACTTGTTGGAAATCCATTGGCTCTCCTACCCTTACCGAGTCACACAACAGGTTAAAATATTTTAATGGTACATGGTCTAAACCTTATGGTGTTCTTCATGCTTTATCTATTGCATTAGAAGAAAAATAAGTTATTGTTAAGGTTGAGGTGTTTGATGCACCTATCGATTACAACCTTTTACTTGGCCGTAGTTGGATTGATGCTATGCGAGAAGTTGTTTCTACCCTTTTCCATGTGATACGTTTCCCTCACAAAGGTAAAGTTGTTACGGTAGATCAACTTGCCTTTTTTAGTTCCAATACGCACACTAGTAATGTCCCTTTCATAGCGAAAACACCTTTTAGTTATGAGAATGTTGGTGTGGGTATTTTAAAAGATTCATCGTTAATGAGAACTTTTCCCATTCTGCCACCTGATGTTCCTCTTCCTCTTGTCACTTTTGTTAACATGATTTCAACCAGTGTTGGAGAAATCCCTAAGTCCTATGACCCTTTGATAATACCTATATTGGAAGAATTTCCTTGTTATGGAGACCAAATGCCACTAAGTCCGGTGGAATTGGATTATCAAGCTATTTGATCGACAACTACTTCTCCTCATTCTCTCTTTGATACGTCTCCTGGTCCATTTCACACAATATTTTCAACTGATGAAATGATCATCGTAGTTATGTCTATTGAAGACACACCATGTGATTATGAACATCATTATTCTATTCTCTTCCTCGAACCTGAGACTATCGATAGTTAACAACATATTTCAAATCTATCTACAATTATTAATTCCCCCCCCATATTTTTGAACCAACACGTGATGTTTTGTATGAAGAGAACTTGGGAAATATTTCACCCACCATCCCTCTAGATATTTCAATTAAGCCTAGAATGGTGGAAAATATTCACATAGGTGTCTCATGTTCTCCCGATGAGATCCAAATTTAAAAGGCCCTTTTCCAAGAATTATGTGACGTTTTTTCATGGAGTTACAAAGAGATTCCCAGAATTGATCCAGATATCGTTGTACATGAAATTAATGCATACCCTGATGCTAAACCCATTCGACAATGGCTTCACCCAGTTCATCCACAAAAAGTTGTTTTGATCAAAATCAAAGTTTAAAAGCTTCTTAAAGCTGGTTTTGTCTACCCTGTAGCATTGACTGATTGGGTGTCCAATCTTGTTCCGGTCATGAAGAAACAAGGAATGATCCATGTTTGTTTTGATTATAGGGATATTAAAAATGATTGTCCTAAAGATAATTATCTAACCCCTTTCATTGACCAGATCATTGATGATTGTGCTGGAAGTGAAATATTCTCTCTTATGGATGGATTTTCTGGTTATAATCAAATCAATATTTTACCCTCGGATCAACACAAGACCGCTTTTATTTTCCCTTGGGGTACCTTCGCATACCGTAAACTCCCTTTTGGTCTCAATAATGTTGGTGTGACTTTTCAATGAGCTATGTCTTATGCCTTTCATGATATTAAGCATATTGTACAACCTTGCCTTGATGATTTACCAACGCATTCCATGCGTTGTCAATATCACCCGACACACTTACGAGCTATTTTCCTCCTATGTTGATATTACCATATACGATTGAATCCACATAAATTTGTTTTTTGTGTGGTGTCTGGAAGACTTATAGGTTTTATTGTTTCCACACATGGGATTAGGGTGGACCCATTGAAGGTTGAAGCTATTATTTATTTTCCTCCTCCTTCTACCTTACACCAACTCTAAAGTTTTCAAGGGAAGGCAAACTTTCTACGACGATTAATTCCCAATTATGCTGAACTATCGAAAGGTTTCACTCGACTTATTAAGAAGGGTCACTATTTTGTGTGGGAAAACATTGTGAACAAATCCTTTGATGCTTTGAAACTTGCCTTAACCCTCACACCTCTATCATTTCCCCCCAATTATAGTCGACGTTATTTCTTATATTTGGCTGCTTTGGATCATACCATTTCCATGGTTCTGGTCCAAAAGGACAATTTGAATGATGGACATGTCATTCAATATTTAATTTGGAGTCTTACAACCACCGAAATCAAATACATGCATGTGGAGAAATTGGCCTTGGAGGTTGTTCAAGTTGTCCAACATTTTCGTCACTATATCTTATTGCTCAAAACCACGATTATTTATGATTGCAACCCTATTCAACATATTCTTACATGACAATTGCTAGGGGGGAAATACTCCAAATGGATAGTGATTCTCCAGGAGTTTGATTTGGTGTTTGAGAAATCCAAGTCAAATAAATATTTGGTTTTTGCTGAGTTGATATGTGACCTTCCCTCTGCTGATACAAAAAATGTGCCAGAATATTCTTTTCCTGATGAATCTCTCTTTCTGATAAGTTCAGACGATATTTGGTATGGAGACATTATCATTTACCTCCAAAACCAAACTTTTTGGCCTGATATATCTCGTGTATATCATTTTCGTATTAGGTATCAAGCTTGTCAATATATTATTCTTGGTGATATCCTTTACTGTCGTGGTATTCACTCTGTGTTTCGACGATGTATGACATATGATGAAGCTAAGAAAGAACTATATGACTGTCATTCTGGAGCATGTGGCGGTCATATGTTTGGGTATGCCACTACCCAAAAGATCCTACGAGCCAATTACTTCTGGCCTTATCTTTTCAAAGATTGCATTCTTGCAGTTCATTAATGCCATGCTTGTCAAACGTATAATAATAATATTCGATCTTACCCTGCTCCTCTCTATCATGTAGTTTCCATTGGTATATTCACTAAATGGGGAATTGACTTCATGACATGTAACCCTCATTTGGACAGGGGCATGGATACATCATTGTAGTTGTGGATTATTTCACTAAGTGGGCCGAGGCGATGCCTACATTTGATAACACCAAGAAAATTGCAGCATTGTTCATATTCAATCATATCGTCACTAGGTTTGGTGTTCCTCAAGCCATCGTCACTGACCATGGAACTCATTTTCAAAAATGATGTCTGAGCTTACCGATAAGATGGGTTTATGGCATGAAAACTCAACCCCTTATTATCCGCAGGCCAACGAACAAGTTGAAGAAATCAACAAAGTTTTAACCACTATGCTTCGACGGATGGTAGGGATTCATAATTCAAGTTGGAATACAATGATTTTTTTGGCATTATGGGCCTATTGGACATCAGTCAAATATGCTACGGGGTTCACACGATTCCAATTAGTGTATGGTATCAAAGTCATTTTTCCAATTGAATGTGAAATTCTGTCTCTGAAGCTAGTCGTTGAACTTCTCCCCAACACCACAACTAAACAAGGACGTCTCTTATATTTAATTAAATTATATGAGCCTCGTCGTGATGTTGCATTAGTAATAGAAACCCAGAAGAAACACGACAAGGCTCAATATGACAAAAATGTTAAACCTCGTGTTTTTTCTTGAAGGTGATTTGGTTCTTTTGTATGACCAAGATCGTGATTTGTTGGGGGTAGGTAAATTCTAGCCCATGTGGTGTGGCCCTTACATAGTTAAACACATATTGGAGAAAGGGGCTTACGTGCTGGTTGATTATGATGGAATTACTTTGGGTGAACCTAGGAATGGGATTTACCTAAAGAAGTACTATGCTTAAATTGTTTTTGCATGAGTGCTTTGTACTTTAATGTATCATACTCTAGTGTGCTTTTTGTCGTTTCTTTTTCTTCCCTCAAACTTCTTACCTAGCCTTGTGCTTGGTTTCCATATGTTGGCATTCTCACTACCCTATATTGGATTTTCTAATTGTGCTAGTCGAAATACTCAAAATCTAGCTTCTGCTGCATGGGAAATCTATGCACCTACGGACGATTTGATCAGTCTACACAGTATTTTCCTTGTTTGTGTCAGGCGAAATATATGTCGTTATAATAACGTTGTAGTACTTGCCCAACCATTTAATTGTCAACCCGGGGTACGTAGACTGACGAAGCACACGCACTGTATATGCAGGACTGA
>JZKD02S1229124.1:147636-167287 GCA_000966675.3 Picea glauca
TATATATATATATATATATATCGTTTCTCTTTCTCTTTGTTGGTTTGTGCTTCTTAACATGTTTAATATCCCATGAATCTAAGGATGGAACAAATATGACACTAGCGAGGATCAAACGACGTTTGAATGGTATGTCATTTATCCTTCATTGAACTAGTTTACATTGCAATGAAATATATGTTTCGTTGGAATATATATATATATATACTCTTTGTCTTTGTTGCTTTGTGCTTCTTAAAAGGTTTAATATCCCATGAATATAAGGATGGAGCAAGGACGAAACTAGCGAGGATCAAACAACATTTAAACGGTATGTCATTTATCCTTCATTGAACTAGTTTACATTATAATGAAATCTAAAGAGAAGCTTGTATTCTGCTATGTTTTGTTCTAATTTCTTGTTGAATTTAGGGAGATTAGTTTGTGTCAGCACTTACCGATTTGTTCGAAAACAATGGTTTTCCCCTTTAGACATGCCCTAACCAATGTTCCCTAGAATTATAACTATGTTCCCCCTTCCATATTCACATGACCTTATTCCTTCTATTTTTCACCCTCGCTAAAACATCTGTGAATTGTTTTTGATTAAGTACACAGAGAAACAATGGTGGTTTTATGTTTCTTTGCTAAGATCCACTAAGCGGAGAAAGAATAGACTCAACCTTAGACTTAAACTTAACCTTTCATTTCGATAATGATCATAGGATATGAATTGATACGTTCCTTTCCTCACTAGAGAAAATAATTTTATGGGAGTCAATATGGTTAAGCCATCCCTTCATTGGCATCAATCTTGAGATTGGTGGTGATGAAACTTGCAATGTCGGAAAATAATATTTTTACAACCGTTGATATGGCTCCCTTTAGTGGCGACGATCACAAGTTCGGTGCTAATACATGTATGTGTTGGTGTACAAACTTCCAACTCACTTATTCCACTAAAAAACATAAAAAAAATCACCTATACAGAAAAGCTAAGCTCTCTCTTTTTAATTTTTTTCTTTTGTTGGGATGATGAGCATGAGATACATCTATCTAACACTAGATTTTCTTGAAACTAATTATGAATATGTCTTGTTTTTCATATTTAACCATGTATCCTCCTCACGAATGCTCATAAAGCAATAACAAGGCCCCCATCAAAGAGGCTTCTGCAAGCATGAGAACACAAGAAGAAGACGTCAATACCCTGGGGCTTGTATATGACAACACCAAAAGTTTTATCGACAAAGAGACTTCACTCAATTGGGTTGAAGTGTGATAAATGTTTAACAAGTAGACCTTCCCCCATATGATAGAGGATGACTCTGATCTTCATACATTCAAAAATATTAGGAATTCCAAACTATACAAGGTTGTAGCACGCAACGGTGTTTCCCTATGAAAAAGTTATTTCATGGATTGTAAGGCATAATGATATGAAAAAAAAATATAGTTTAAATAATAAAATCCACCCAATCACCTCCTTCTAGGATTTGATAATCACTTCCTGTTACCACTTGGAATATGGGAATAAGTCGTTGGATGAGAATCTCATCAAGAAGTTCTCGCACAAGAAAAAAGAGCTTCTAAGTCCCGGTACAAACCCAACAAAGTATACAATTCAAGATCATTGGGAGAGTACCCAACCAACCTTCTTAAAATATTGTATCAATATGCAATGGCCATGCTATGCATACTGTATGGGGAGATCGATGCTTATAGATTCGAGATAAACTAGGTACCCCTTCTATACTATGTTGTAGATGTCGGGTCAACCTTTAACTGGGCCAACATTTTATCATCATCGTTGGAAGAAGCACTCAAAGCATAAAAGAACACCATACTAGGGGAATTCCCAAGATTCCACATGTCCTTGTGTCTCCTAGACATGATATGCATATGCCACACATTCCCACAGATGGGTTGGACTTGGCGACCCAACGATCAGTCTATCCACATCTACTACAAGGTATTGTGGGAGTACACATATTGAACTAAGTGTCATAAAATTTGTGATCACTTCTTGGCCCCCTTGTACCAACTTATATTCAACTTTATTGCACCATGCATGACAGATAAATAACAGGAAATAGTAAAGAGGATAGGGTACTAGTACCTCCTAGAGTATGGAACATACCATAGAATATACGAGGCCACCAAGGCCCTGCACTTGCTCCCAAAGTTCATTTCGGATAAGTTGGTGCTCCAGGAAATCACCTACCAAACCATTGTGCATGGAGTTGGAACAACACTATACAGAGACAAGAAGGTTATCTGGCCTCCTCTCTCACTGTGGCTCGGGTCATATTCATTAGAATACTTTAAGGAGGAACATGCTAAAGTAAACATATTGGTTTCTTTCCACTTTGGGGAGGAAATATTCCAAGGGAATGTTCCTCTAGACGTGGTTAAAGATCATTGCATCAAACATAGATACACGTGGGATTATACAATAAACGTTTGGGAAGAAGAAGAAATCCATCATTGTGCAAGGACATACCATGATTTCGGATTCAAAATAAGGGGCAATCCACTAGGTAGGATAGAAAATAAACAATAGTGTCGAGAATCCCAAAATAAGGTTGAAGAAGAAGAGGCAGCCCGAGCAACAAAAAAAGCAGAAACAATGACAACAACCCCTCAAGTGGTAGTAGAGAAAGAGAGGAAAATAAAAGCACCATAAGTTACTAAATTAGAGGGAAAAAAAAAGAGGAAAGAAAAGGAGGATGAACAATGAAAACATAAAGAGGCCAAAGAAGTGGCAGTAGCCAAAACTACTGCAAAAAAAAAAATGAAAAAGGAGAAAATAAGAAAGAAAAAGGAGGAAACAACTAAGTAGAAAAGACGAGAAGAAGAAGCAGTAGTTGAATCTAAGGAAACAATAGAAGCTAAAGTGGTAGAAAAATCAACAATATAAGTAGGGAAGTAGTGAAGGTAGCCACAAAAGAAAAAGCAACTGAAGAGGCAGTAACAAAGGTGACAAAGGAGGAACAAAGAAAGAAATATGAAGAAGAAAGAAACAATGACACATCCCCCATGGAAATAAACATTTTGGGGTCATTGATGAAAATCCTACTCATGGGAGAACACTTTCCATTGGGTGAAATAGGACTAGGATTGTTCACACCCTCCAAGGCTCGCAAGGATGCTAATCTAAATACTTTTAGGTTCGATAAAGCTTCTAGTAAGATAGTGCAACAACATACAAGGAATATCCCAATGACTGAGAAGGTTCCACTATTAGTGAATACCAAAAAAACCATGAAGGAGAATGCCATAAAGGATTTTCTTTCAATTTCTTCGAATGGTGTCACCTTCGCATTAGAATTGGAGAAAAATCTTAAAGACTTGGTGCGTGAGAATGAACAAAAGGATAAAATGATTGGGGATCTAGAGGAAGAATTCAAGCGCAACAAAAGGGACAAGGAAAACATTAAAGGGTTCATACTATGCACCGAGAAATTCAGAATAGAGATTCATGAAATGGTGATAGATATGTATGCGAATCTACAATTTTTCCAATAGTTAGCATAACAGATTATGGCACAACACAGTAGAGCACAAGCCAAGAGTGTGAAATTCACTGCCATTAGAGAAGGTCTCAATGTGATGTAACATTGGATCATTGAAAATATAGATTCCCCATATGATCTGCCACACATATTAGAATGGAGGAGAAAGGTTGGTTATGCTGCTCTTGATAATTTCCAACAAGTCGGGAGAAGGTGGAGAAAGACTTAAATAATTCACTGATGATTTTTGCACAACTTCACAAGGAGGCACACATCTTAGAGCACAAAGGACACCTACCCCAGATCACAAAACTTTGGAAGATGAAGACCGATGAGAAAAGCATTTTAGAGGTCAAGATAAATATGAAGCACAGACAAAAATATGTCAGGGCTGCAACCAAGGTGATAGTAGACTTGATGGATAATCATCTCATGAAGCTATCCAGAACAAAAAACATGATCCAAGTGTTCATGGTAAATTTTATAAGAAACACGAAGACCCTCTCATGGAATTCAATAGCTCACGAGGCTTCCCTTGATTTTTTACTATTCTGTATACGTGTATCCATTTTAGGAAAACATGAATTCTGGGAATCCTACCTAAAGGACAAAGAAAAATGATCAGGACATAATAGCCAATTCAAAATTACTCACAACCACCTTCTATTTTGTCTTTTTGTCACCTATAAACAATTTTGTACTTATTATAAAACTTGTCAAAATAGGTGAAAGGTTAAGACGAAAAGACATGCAACTTCTTCTTTCAGAATTCAAGAATCCCCTATAGGTAGTTACTTAGGAAACTATAAGTAAAGGAAGATACCCACATTGAAAGGGGCTCTTCAACGATTGTGATTTTTGGGAACTATTTTATGAAATAATATCAAGAATCCCTTAGGGCCAATTTTTCCAGAGATAAATGTTGTTGTTGATAGTGAGTTTAATTTGAACTACTTCAAGTAATATGTTGTGTTATTTGTAAATGTTGTAATAATTCTATTTCACTTATAGACACTTTTGACGTGAACATGGATTTTCTGCAAGTATTTTTTTTTATCTCTTATTTATTGTCCTGATATGATGAGCAGTTTATATGTGTGATTATGTAGCTTAGAATAATATGGTTGTGCCTTTATATACATGTGTTATTAACCATGTTTATTCCTAACATATAAATAGAAGAAAACTATTCTAGGGATTTCTAACATTTCCAACTGCTTGTTTACTCTTACTTGCTCCTAGCTAGGATAATATATGTTAGGTTTCATTTTAGCAAGTAGTTTAGTTTTCGTTTGCATACACCCTTGCATTAAAACCATTCATTCACCCATCAACCCTATAATGGTAGTCGGGATAGAATATGAATGGGTCTCTAAATCCACACAATGTGTATTCTAATTGACCACGTACCAGGGAGTACCCCTATCTATTGAGGGGAAAATTTCCCATGTCAATAGGTTGTCAAAGAGAGAGAGAGAGTAGTCTTCATGATTATGGGATAGATGGGCCCTCAAATTTTTGGTTGAGGGAATTAGGTTAGGAGGAGAATGCTTATGTCCCCCACATGTTGGTTATCAGTTTTTGTTGGAGGATTTTCCTTTGGTGTTTTTATTGTGGATTTTATGATTGTTGTTGGATGGATAAATGTTATATTCTTTGTATGTATAGTGTGCATATGGGAGACGAGGGTGTAGTTAGTCCCTAGGATCGGGGGGTTTTGGGAGCATATGCCCCCCAATTAGGGGCTTAGGGGAAACAACCCCCTTCTTAGGAGTTTATCCCTAAAATTGTTTTTAGTTTATTTCTTGGTTGTTTCTTTTGTTCCTTTTTAGCTAATAGTTTCGGCCCATTGTAATATAATCTTGGCTAAGGAAATAGGGTTGTAATATAATTCTAGTTAGTGGAGTAGGTTAATTGATGTTGTGAAATACCTAAATATTGTATTGTGAATGGTTTAGGAAATACAATCATAGAGAGAGAGGTGTAGCTCTAATTTTGTTGGTTTTCTTGGTTAATGGTTTCTAGGGTAAATCTCTTAAGTATTGTATGCATGTTCCATTCTTTTCTTCTATTTTAAGATTTTGTTAGCATAGTTTCTTTTGCATAGATTTATCAAATACTACAGAGAAATGATATAGTCTTAGTGATTATGGGCTTGTTGGGCCCTAAACTTGTTGGTTGAAGGATTCAAGTTCAGAGAAAAATCCTTCTGCCCCCCACCCCTTTTGGTTTCTAGTTTCCACTTGAGGATTTTTTGTGGAGTTGTTTCTTTGTATTATTTGATCATAATTGGTTTCTTTGTAATGGATACACTATTCTACTCCTTAATTTCTTCAGTGAACAAGTACTCCTTAACCATTTTTTTTTCTAGTTAACTAAGTGAAAATGTGTTTTCTTTTCATATTTTTCTTTTTAATAGAAACGATTATATTTATATTATCAAAATGTTGCAGCCACATTATTCATCATGATAATAAGTATGAAATATTGTTCCTTAAAAATTCCTTAAACAAGCTCAAAATTTGTACCTAGTAGTCTATGTCTACATATTCAATGTCAAAAATGCATTCCTAACTTATACTATATGGATATACCCTTATATAATCACCTAATAACAAACATACTTAAAAAAAAACATATTACATAACTAAAGTAAGTGCCTAGATATCCTTGATGTCATGGTGCATTAATTCAACATCAATTTAGTATTGAGCAAGTTATGCTCCATTGGCTCCATCTCCAAACCAGTCAATTGTTGCTGGAATTTTTCACCTTCCTTGTTGCCTGAGGAGCCTATAGGAAGTTGAGCCACTGATTATACCATATTGTGAATGGTAACCATGTCGGGGACCATATACTTAAGGTTGGATCAACTTGAAGTTTGAAAATTTGTTGTTTTTTCTACACACTGTTTCCATCAATAAGGAAATTTCACCATCCATGTTCAACTCTTGGGTCTGCATTTGGTTTACTACAAAACAAATGGCCTCTTTATTCCCTAAAATATTCACTTCCTGAAATCTGAGAACCCACTTGATATATTCTAGCTCATAGATTCAACACCAACCTATATGCTTATGAGCCATTAGAAATTCTAGGCTATATCCTAGAAATGGAATTGCCTTACCTCCTTCCACTCGCCAACTTAAAAATTTATCACCAATTACTTTGTAACCAAAAAGAAAGAATTGTACATGTACCTTGAACCATTGCATTCATAGGTTACACACTTGCAAGTACTTGATACCACCTATTTAGAGAAGCATTGTTGCAAAACTACCAACCCATTTATTATTGATGCCCAAGAAGGATTTCCGTAGAAACTAAAATATGACTACAATGTAGCAATCCTGACAACCATTGGGAAAATAAAATTATCCCAAACTCACAACAATGATAATAAGAAATATCCAAGACCTTGTGGTATTTTGAATTGAGTGAGGGAATTCTAATCCAAGTAAATCTCTAAATTGCAGTTGAAGAATTGGTTTCTGAATCAGTATGAACATTATTTCACCACATACCATAGCCATCCCACCTGTGTTGAGGATTATGAGTAGAGGTGGTTGATTAAACCTCCTCATTGAATGCTCCTTGTGCGAAAGGACTTCAACACACCAACACATCATTTGAGCTCACTGTTTTTTAACATGAGATTTGACATGCCATATGTTCTACATGCATTTCACAACCCTTAAACAAATTACCTTGTGGTTAGAGGGGGTGGATGACCTAATGGTCAATTTTTTAATTTTAAACTTGATCTTGAACATGTGGTTAGGGGATTAGTAACCTTTCTAGTCCATTTTTTTCTATGAAGTAACCATGATCAAGCCTACTTTCCTCATTTTCCAATTTATCCTCTTGCCAGCTGTATTCTCTTAGCATGTGAAAGAATTCTACTTCCTTGAACCTAGATACTTCTTTGTTTATTTTATAGAATATTCTTGATAATGCACTATGATTTTTACCAGAAATTTTGCACATAGACTTGATGATCAATTATGAATCTCCTACAACTATTAGTCTCCTATATTGTCTATCATCCACAATACTCAAGCATTTAAATAAGGCAAGAGCTTCATATTGATTGTTGGTGGCCCTTCCCAATCCCCATACAAAAACGTTTTCCTCATTTCCTTCAAGATCAATAATGATCCCTCCTACTCTTACCACTATTGGATTCCATTTTGATGCTCCATCAAAAAATAAGATACACTTATTTTGTTCCAATTTCCACTTCAATAATTATTCCTCCCCCAAACATAGTTACCATATTAATGACAACCATGCCGTGGGTCTTTGGGGTATCAATCTTAGTTTCCTAAGGAAGGTAAAATTGGTAGGAAAGGGTTTGTTGCCTATATAGAGAGAATAGGTAGATATAAAGTGATTGTATATCCATGTATATAGATAAAATAGGTAGATCTAAAGTGATTATGTAACATACTTTCACGATTTACTCAAAATCAATTTTTTGTTTTAATGTTAAATAGATTCCCTTCTTTTTCTATCCTAACCTCAATGTGAATAAAAACGTGGATCAGGATAATGTATGCCAAAGAGAGTGAAAATAAAAAAAATGGAAGAGAGAAAGAGTGTCCATAGTCTGATGGATAGGACAAAGGTCTTTTTAACCTTCGATATAGATTCAAATCCTATTGTATGTAATACTCTTCAATTGTTCTAAATTGTTGTGAAATGTATTGGAACAAATTCTTCACCTCTTTTCCCCATTCCGAATGATCCCACCAAACAATCAAATATTCAATATTGTTCTTGAAGTGAAAAAAGTTCAATATGTTCCTTACGATCCTCTTCCATAAGGGATTTTTCTTCATCCATAAATGTACCAATAGAACATATAGTTTCTTCAAACTGAGGTTTATTCTTTATCAAATACTTCCATAACTGAATGAGAAATTTTATCACCTGTGTTATCTCTAATATATCTAGGTATCCATTCGTGCCAGTATAAATAGTAGTTATTTGTTCTTCTACTTTCAAATGAGCTTAACTATAAGGATGTTGTTGGATGGGGGGGGGCATGGATCAACGGGTTTTTCTTTTTCTATTTCCAGTGCTAGTGTCTTCATTCAGTAGAGTGTTTGATTTTGTTACCTACCTTCCCATATAACATGGGATAGAGTTGACTATATTCTATGTGACCCACTATCCTATTTGATCAGGTTCATTCATTACTCAATCAATATTAGTCTCACTGCAGTAGTATCAATTGATAAATTGCATCCATCCCTACAAAATGGATGAAAACAAAACCGACCTACTTGGGTGGGACAAACTTTGAGATCATCCTAGACATACCATGGTAAGTAACTAAGGAAGTCATTCATGTCATAAGCCTTTCCATGGACCATCAATGGTCCCTTCCTGCTACACATCCCTGACTCATATGACTCTGTATATTCATATGTTGTATCCTCCAAAGTACCGATCCATGCCCTTTTCATCTAGTCTCCACTTGAAACAACTTCCAATAGAAACACTCACTTTCCTTGATGATTCTATTGTTTTTCCTTTTCTTGGGCCCACCTCTCCATAGCCTACTCCACACTTTTCATAGTCAACATGAACTACAAAGTCTCCATCCCTTCCTCTACATTCATGCTCCCATGTGAAAGCCATATTCACATCGCACAGTAGTGTCTGATCACCTCAAACTCAAACTTGTTGTCATAAACATCTATGATCCTTGGAGGGATCTTGGTGGTCTGCACTATAACTTGGTACATGGCCTAATAGTACCCTTTGGGAGGAGTGTGCATTTTCATTATTGGTGTGATTATGTTGCACAACCCATGGCTGGATTATGTTTCAACCATAATTTTTGGAGGGCCCACACTTCCTATTTCTTCAAGGTGGGTGATGTGAACTCTGATTCAATTTAGTTATTCATTCTCACCGCTAAGATGCTCAATTGACTTATGAACCTTGATTGATAGGAATATGGATCATCCCCAAATTCGTGAATGAGGGTTAATAAATTTGGATGAACCAATGTGAATGGGTGTAAGCCTTTGTGCTTAGAGACATCCAACGCTGACCACATTGAGAGACACTAGAAATCACCGCAGATAACACCAGTTGGCAAAGTAGAATTAAGCATCCCCAGTGGTAAGGAAAGAGAGTTCATGATGATAACATCTACATATATACCTCTCCTCATGGAGTATATCCCACATCCAACCATTTGATTGACCAAGGAATGGGGTAATTCCCACTAAGCCTCGGTTCTTTCGATGGGCCAACTAGGTCGTGAGCATGGTGGGAACGTGATATTCCAAACAATCAGAAACCTATAGGAGTGCTAATGAAGGGCCCTGATGTTGGAAAAGCCAACCATGCCCAAAACACCCACAGTTTTGGGTCAAAAACCCCAAAATCAACCCAAGATTCAAAAAGTAACACCACCGATAGCACCATTTTTTAGGGGGTGGTTAAAATCCTAACTTGTTTGAAATCACGACCTTGGGAAAAACCTTAAAACCTTAAAATTGACCCTCAAATAGAAAAGTGATGCTACTAGTAGCACTCATTTTTTTTAAAGTTAAAATTACAACTCAATTGAAACCATAAGCTTGAGAACTAGTACCATTGTAAATTAAAAACTGAAAATTGTCTCCTAAATTATCACTCGAAAATTTATTTATTAACTAATTCTATTTTTTTTTAAATTTACATTATAAATGAAAAAAATTGAAAAAAAACAAAAAAAATTAAAAAATTAGAAATAAACTAGTTTTTTCTAAAAACCTAAATTTTATTAAAAAAAAAAAAAGATAAGATATTTTCAAGATTTTGGGGGCCACAATGCAATGTGATTTTCCAAAAGTCTAGGGAAATGGCTTGAGTACTACTTGCACTCCCTTGGAGCTGTGATGGTGAATTTTGATGCATGTTGCATTCTTGAGTGGAGTGAGTTGATATGTCCATCCCATGTGGATTGATATATGACTAGCCTTAGTTGAGGGACTTGAACCATGCAAGGCGAGACCATTTGAGTAATATGAATGGTTAGTTGGTGGCTACATATGGATGACGTGTGGGTGGTGGATTGAGTATGTTGATTGCTTATGTTTTAGTTGCATGACTACTATTTAGATCATGATTATGCATCTTACATTACAAAGAGAAAATATTATTTATGGTTGTGTGCTTGTCTACATTATTAGTGCATGGTCTTTGCGTGTGATGGATACACATACATACCAATGCAAAAAAATTTGCTTTCATTGTGCATAAATAAAAGGAATATAAATAAATAAACAAGCAAATAAATGTATAACTTTATTATATGATTAAAGGAGTGTAATAGGGGAATGGATAGAGAAAATGTGAGTGTAATTAATGTTAATAGGATATAATTGAGGGTAAATGTGCATGTAGAAACATTTGGAAACTTGGAAAACTTGAAAGTTCATGTAAATAAATATTATTTAATGTTACTTGGGTTGTGTTTTTTGGGAATTTTTTTTAGGGAGGAAGAGATGGCAATTTGATTTTTTGATTTTTTATTTTGATTTCTAGTTTTTTTTTATTTCTAGTTTTTTGTAATGGGAATGATGATGGGAATGATGTAGAGAGAGAGAGAGAGAGAGAGAGAGAGAGAGAGAGAGAGAGAGGCCCATCAAGTTTGGAGGATGTGTTGTTGTGGATTTTATGATCATTTTTGGTTGGATATGTGTTGTATTATTTGTAGGTAGACTATTCATTTAGAGGACGGGCGGTTATGTAACCCCTAAGAAAAGGGGTTTGGGAGATAATGTGCCCCCCAAGTAGAGGCTGGGCAGTGGAAACCCCCTTCTTGGAGGTTTAGGGCTTGTCCCAAAAAAACATTTGGTCCATTTTTTGGCTACTTTTGTTCTTTTTCAATTAATAGTTTCGGCTCATTGTAATTTAATCCTATTTAAGGGATTAGGAATTTAATCTATTCTTGGTTAGTGGAATAGGGTTGATTGATGTTGTGAAACCCCTAGCAAACAATAATAATGTTGTGATTGGTTTAGGAAATATACTCATAGAGATAGAGGCATAACTCTAAGTTCACCACTTTTTTTGGTTAAGGGTTTCAAAAGTATATTTCTTGTGTGTTGTGTGCATATGCCATTATTTTGTTCTATTTTAAGGTTTTTCTAGCATGTCTTCTCTTGTACAAGTTTATATTTTAAGGTTTTGCTAGCATGTCTTCTCTTGTACAAGTTTATCAACACATTAGAGAGATTATATTAGTGATTCTAAGCTTGGTGGAACCTAAACTTGTTGGTTGGGTGGAGAGTACTTGTGTCCCTCACATGTTGGTTGCTAGTTTTTACTAAAGGATTTTCTTGTGGAATCATTGCTTTTGGATTATTTAATCATTGATTTTTTTTTATAAGGGATGTATTATTCTATTGCTATTCTTCAATGAATAAATATTTATTAACAATTTTTTATTTCTAGTCAATTAAGTGAAAATGTGTTTTTTTTGTCATTATGATTTTCCGTTAAACTGTTTCTTACTTTATTTGTATTAATTTTTTATTAAAAGAAAATAATTTTACCTTCATTTTATTTTATTTATTTTTTAATTGTGTTAGGAGAAATTTCTCCTTTATCATGTCACTTAATTATCCAAAAATATTTAATTTACTTGACATCATTTATTTATTATGAGAAACTTAAATTTTATTTGTACAATTATATGTAAACTTAGAACTTTATCTTCTTAATATATGTCTAGTATTTCATTTAAAATTATATTTAACTATTTAAGAGCATTAGGAATAAGAAAATTTATTTAAATTGTCTTATCCCTATTGAAGGTTGGTACAATGCGTCCTAAAAACTATAAAACCCTTAAAGCTACTTAAACATAGAAAAAATCCTACAACGTTTACATTTCTTAAAAAATCATCAAAATCAATATAAAAAGATAAAAAGAGGTATGAATATTTTTTTTATTATATTTTTTAAAAATATTTTTATTAATTAAAGAAAAATTCTAGAGAAAAAATCCAATAATTTTATTTCCGAGATAGGAAAAAATTACAAAAGTAAACTCCACCGACATTCCTTTGGTTAAAGAGCCCTCAATTTCTAACTAAAAAGCACAAAATCATATAGTAGAGAGACTTGCTTTCTTTATATAAGTTATTGGAATCTTCCGTGTTGGACTAAACAACAAACTATAAGAGCTTATATGGATAAACAAGTACAAAGTCAAAACCCGTGAGACAAGAAAACATGTCATGGTGACAAGAAAGATCAAAATGAAATAGTGCTCAAACTAGAGAGAGCCATGAGTCATGAATATATTATTTTGAATCATTTGGGATTTTTTTAGAGACCTTCCATGTGCCATAGTCTAAGTCCAATCCAATTTTTGATAGTCTATATGTCGTTTGGTTCCAATTCAAAGGTGAGAAGAGTAAAATTTAGTAGGCTTCTTTTAATGTTTTGATATAATGGTGCAAGTGCATAGTTCTATAGCAATAAGTCCCCTTTCATATAGTTGATGACTAGATGAGAATCCCCATGGATGTGTAGAATATGTACGATGGGATTTTCCTGGGCTAGTTGGAGAAGGAGTTTCAAGGCCATAAGTTTGTTGAACTTGTTAGAGGCGGGCCCAAGTAGAGAATAAAAAGCTATGAAGTGGGTGTTATAAATGTGTAAAATACCACCTCCTCCACCTATTGAGGGGTCCCCTTGGGAAGCCCCATCAAATAAACTACAAGATACATCCATCTGAATTTGCAGCTCCTACTGAGGTTTGGGATGGATAGTCTTTTTATTGTGAGGGAAAGCTAAGAGTATGGAAAGACTTTGAGAAGCGGAGATTTGAGTTGAAGTAGAGGAGCCATCAAAGAGGGAATGATTCCTTACTACCCATACTCCCCAAGTGATCTAGGTGGATATCGGTGGCCACCTACCTCTTCCACTGACTCAACGGTTCTCTATATTCTTGGTAGTTTTTCTATGTTTCTTCGGGTCCCAAAATTTTGAGTATTTTTTGAGGCCCTAAACAATGTTTTTTGGACATTTTGGGGGCCACGAGTTGCAATCAACAAACCTTGGCCCCAACCAAAAATTGTAATCCTCAGATATTTCTTTCCAATGAGATATTGTGCACCCCAAATGGAGATTTTATGCAAACGTTGTGCCCCCCAGAAGTTGGCGTATCAACTAACCACCTCGAGGCCCGCAATACTTTTGGGGTTTCATCTTCTAGGGTTAAGGTTTTGATGTTTATAGTTTTTTCCTCTCTTTTTTTACGCTTCATGATAAAAGACCCTTTTTGGCCCCTTTGTAATCATGTTTTTGTGAATGAGCATAGCCGAGACCTCTTTCTCTTTAGAGATAAGATATTACCATTCTAGCTAGTTTGTGTTCTACATTACTCCACTACTTTATTCATTAATAGAAGTTGGGTTTCATTGTATTGTTGTACTCTCTATATTTTCGTGTTTGTTTCATTTCGTTCTCAATATAATATGGATGACTAATCCACTATCAAGGGGAGTGCCTTGAGATTGTGGGGGTGTTGTTGAGAGAGCCAATTCTTAAGAGCTTCCTCAATAGAGGTATCATTCCACCTACAAGTGTTCCCTATATATTTATGGATCCTTTTCCATACTTATTAAGTGTACTTTCCATCCACGATGAGGTGGTGATTAGTTTATGAGTCTTTCTTTCAAAGTTGACATCTACTGATTCTATGAAAATTCCTTTTTTTACATTTGTCCCATGTGAGTATTTTATTATGCAATAGGATCCATGTGAATATTTTGGACTTTGGGGGAAATTTTAGCTCCCATAACTTCCCCCCCCTACCATGGATTTGGATCTTCTCAACCTTCTTGTGATAATTTTTCATATCCAAATCTTGGAGTGTAGCCACCCAAAGGGTTTAGGGACCAAATGAGTTGGTCCTCTTGCTTAGTTGGAAAGACCAAAGAATTTTTGAGTGCCCTAATATAATGATTCCAATGAGGTGCCTGATCATCATCCATACAAGATCTTCCCAGGCTAAACACTACATCTGATGGCTTGCATAATCCCATCGCATTATTTGATTGAGATAGAAAAAACCAACTCTATTAAGGGTTCTTATGAGTTGGTTGGGGAGAAGGTGATTATTTTGTCATCCTATCTAGTGATCCTTTCCAATGAGCACCTGAGAGCCATTCTCGATGCACCAAAACAACCATCTATCTATTAAAGGTAAAGTATTGATAATTGGTTTCCATAGTATGGATCCATTTTGCACCTATTTGTTTGGTTTTCTAATCCAGTGTATGATAGAATCACATGGAAAGTATTTTGATTTTATAGTACAATATCATAGACCATTGCCTTGTATGATTCTCCACACATTTTTTGTAGCAAAATCCTTGAAAAAAAGAAAATATTTTTGATCTCCCAGCCTCCTAAAGATTTTGGGATTTTTGTCTTTTTCCATGAGGAAAGTGCCATTCACTTTATGTTCTCACTTCCATTCCAAAGGAAGAGAAAATAAAGTTGTCTAATTTTTTCAAAATTCCTTTCGTAATCCAGGCCAAAGAAGTCTAGTAAATAAGAATGGATTCTAGGATAGCCTTGACTAGTACTAAATTCTCTACTATTGAGGGCCATTTGTTGCACCATGAATGATTTTTTTTCAAGTTTTTCCGGGAGCCAGAGCTAGTAAGTTTTCCTTTAAATATTGGCTTTGAGTGCAAAACCCAGATATTTTAATCCTATCTCAAAGACCTTTTCCTAGATCAAGAGTTTTTGGGATATTTCAAAATTCTCTTGTTCAGAGATCCCCCAGATGTACAAGGAGGGGTTTTCATTGTTGATGCATAGTCCAGTGGCCTTGAGAAAGATAGAGAGAAATTCTTATAAATGATTAACAAACATAATATTTCCTTCACAGAAAATGAGAATGTCATAAAGAAACAAGTGAGAAATAATGCAACTTGGAATTATGGATATACCTTTAAGTCTACCTTCAACATAAGTTGTTTTCGAGAGTCTACTCAAACCTTCACCCACAAGCAGAAAAATAAAGGGTGACAAAGGGAACCCTTTTCTTAATCCTCATTCTACATTAAATAAAGATAAAGTAGATCCATTGATTATATTAGCAAAGGAAGGAATAGCAGAAGCCCAAGTGTATGAGAAGCAGTCTAGGGTACAACCAACTCACCCTGTCAAAATCCTTTGAAAGATCAAACTTAAGGGTGATGGCCTTATGGTTACCTATATGAATAGAACAAATAACTTCTTGAGAAATGCCAATGGTCTCGTGTATTTTTCAACCTTGAAGAAACCTGAACTCTTCAAATGAGATGTGAGTGGAGAGGAAGTCTTGAAGCTTGTGGGATATTATCTTCAATATTATTTTATAGATACTATTACAGAGAGATATTGGACCAAAATGTTCAAACAAAGAAGTATTTTTGGTTTTGGCTATGAGGGAGATGAAGTTGGAGTTAAAGGCTACTAGCATTTGACCCGTGGATCGAGCATACTCCACCACCCTAAGTAGGTCATCACCAAAAAATTCAAATAAAGTAGTAAAGAATTATATTGGCAGTGCATCTGTACCATGACTCTTATCCTTATTAAAGGAGTGGAGAATCCCTTGTAGTTATTCCTTGGAGACTTTGGCCATTAGTTGTTCATTCCCCTCCCAGTCTATAAAAATTGGGAAAAGAGAGGCCACTTGAAGAATAGCTTCAATAGTGCCTTATGAGTATGCCTTATATAGTTTACTAAAATGGAGCACCCCTACCTCTACTATCTCCACAAAATAGGTTTTTGGAGACCCATTTTCCCTAGAGATATCCCAAATCGAGTTGATAAATTTTCAATGGTTAGAAAACTTATGAAAAAAATTCGTATTTTTGTCTCGTGCTTACAGCTAGATATATCTACTCTTTATTCTCCATTATTACTCTTTTGCTAGAACAATTTTTCTTTTTGATTCCTCCATATTTCAGGGGATCCCTTTTCTAATTACAAAAAATGGTATGCCTCTCCTCTAGGAGGAAATATTGAATTTGGTTTCAATATCCTTCAAGGATTGATTATCTCAATCTTGTTTCCTTTTTTACCAGGAAATTGCAACAACTTTAGCTCTGTTTAGGTTTTCATGGAATATTAAGGGATGATATTATAAGAGAGAAGAATCAAAAGGCCTCCAACAATGTTTGATTTCAGAGATAAAAAATGTCTCCTCTAGCTAGGCTAGATTAAATTTGAATGGGTTGGGTGACTTTTTCATGAAGGGAGAAAGTTCCAAAAGGATAGGGTTGTGATCAGAGTCTTCTCTATAAGAAATCCATTTCCTGAACTTGAGATATTCTTTCATTAAAGCCTCCAAGACTAAGAACCTATCCGGCCTTTTTGTGATCCTTCTTTCCCACGATCAAAGATTTCACCATGTGGGAATTATTTTTATAGGTTGAATGTCCAAAACAATTGTCTCTTCCAACCGTGAAATAAAAATATATGCAAGAGGATCTAAGTGGGCAGCAGGGCCCCAGACCTCACTAGCACCTAGAGTGAAATTTAGGTCCCCTCCCATTACAACAATAACATGTTTCAGTAGAGGATTTTGTAAAAAGGATTCCCAAAAAATATTTTGGTCTATGAAAGGGACATAAATGTTTACACTTAGGAAATTCATATCCATATATATAGGACAAAACAAAATACCCAGAACTCCTCTAATGGACTAGGAATTGTATAGTTGCATGGATTATTTTCTCTATCTAGTGATGAGTCCCATTGATCATCCTTGAGAATATGTGGATACAAACTCTCATCCTAAAAGAGATGGAGTCAGATATTTTATTTCTTAGTCACCAATGCTCATAGTTTCTTGAATGCAAATGATAGAGGGTTTATGGACCTCTACTAGCCTTTTTAGGGCCAATTTCAAAAATGGGTTGGCTAACCATCGACAGTTTAGAGAGACACGGATCATGGGGCCTCTTTTCTTGGGGTAGGTTCTTTAAGGCCCCCATATAGTGAGATTTTTTTACCATCTTGAACTTCATATTTTTAATGTCTTTGAGCAAGGGATATTAAGTATTTTCTCCCCCTTTGTGGTGCTTTTATTTCTGATTCCTCAAATTCACTGAAGCCTCCCTCTGTTCCATGAACCAGAGAGGATATTACTTTGGTTTTGGACCTGTAACTATATTTTTGTATTATTTGGGGGAAGTGATTCGAATGAACATGGAGAGGGGGTTGGGGGATCAATAGGGGGATGGGGGGGTGATGGTGAGGGATATGAGATGGAGAGGAGAAGGTGGGACGTGTGTTAAGAGTATTGGGTAGGGGTGCAAGGATTGTTTCTTCCACGTTATGGTGAACTTCAAAGAGGGGAATTAGGGTATCAGGTTGAGGACCATTTCTCCTAGATAGACATGACAAAAGGTCCCCCACATTATTTGTCTTTGGAATTGGTGACAAATGTTTTATTGACCCAAGGAGAATTTCATATTCAAAACAAGAATAAGGAGAAAATGTATTACCTGGGAGAGTTTTTGTGCTTGTAGTCCTAAGATCATTTGGATCATTTGGATCAAAGCTCATGTGAATGTCCATTAATGGAACCATGGGCTGGACTCCCTCAAAAAATGCTTTAATAGGGGAGGACCCATATTGAATTCCTATTTCCTTTACTTCCTTTTGTCCCTTACATACCCACATCTGGTGTTTATTTCCATATGCACAATTCATAATCAAATGACCATACATGTGACATATCCCACAATGGAAGGGAATAAATTCATAATTTATTTCCTTCATGTACATCCTCTAGCTACACTTGTTTGAAATTGCATTGATCAATATTTTTGAAACATTGATACAAACCAAGAGCCTATCCATTCCCATATTATTTGTGGTGTGAAAATATAAATCTACCTCATAATAAAACCCTAGAATATTTCTTATTTCCTTGAAGACATCTTCAGTCCAAAATATAATTGATAGTGTCGGGAGCCAGACCCATACCTAGATATGGATGACTTCTAGGCACTCTGATTTCACATTGAAATCAAGCATCCAAATTTTCAAAAATAATTCTTGCAAACCCTAGTTCTAATGAGAAGAGAGGAGCTTATGAGCATCCTCTCTTGAGTTTATAACCCGAGCCATCCATCCATGCACTAATAATATACATTTTGGCATGTATCCCAGAGCCCCATGAAATTTGGTATCATCCATTTTTGTAGTGTTTCCATAGACATACACTTGCTAGTGAAGTGACCTACCATTGTGACCTCGTCCATGTCCAATATTTCAAGTAATGTGACCCCTTCACCAAGAATTAAGTTTGGCTCCTCCATTTTCCATTTGACACACTTTATTTTCCATCTATTGTGGTCCATACCGCTTGCCTATGAGTTAATATTCCAAGGATATTGTAGCAGTGTGGATAGTATTCCACTAAACAAATCTTCGGTTAAGTGTTGGCCAATAAAACCCAACAGTTGGTGGGTTCTTGCAGGTTCTACATGAGATAAGACAACATTATCCAACCCACAAATCTATCCATTATGATTTGCAGTGGGGGGTTGAAGAGTTGATGGATTAATATAGACATCATCAACATCATGTGCAATGGATTATGTGAGAGAATCTCACCCCATATGTCAAAATATAGATGAGACATTCTTCCACATGTTTCCATCAATCCAGTGAGTGAGAACTTTTGGTGATGATGGCCTTGTCATGTCATCTTCATGCAAGTGTGATCCTCCTAGTTCTTTGATGATGGAGTGAAAAGCCACCAGTGTGTCCTTGACTAGTGTTTGAGCCACAATCTTAGGGTTTAATGCTGACTTATCAACATAAAAATCACGAGGAAAATTTTGAGAAGCCCAAATTGATTTTCCCTTGTACGAATCATTTGTATAATTCAGTTGTTCCTTGTCCATTAGTTAAGAAGAAAATTATGAATACATGGCTCGCTGAATGATGATATGACTTAGGCCCAAGCACATAAACATACAAGATGTAGGGGCCGAATAGAATTTACGTCAATAATTTCATAAACTGTAACAGTATATCTACCTGATTTCAAACAAAATTCAATAATTCTTTTAATTGAGCACCTAAGCATTTATAAATTTATCAACACATAATAAATTTTTTAT
>JZKD02S1229124.1:190735-202025 GCA_000966675.3 Picea glauca
ATGTTACTTATTCTTGCCTCTTAGTAAATTCAATATTTAAAACTTAAGGAAAGCGTCCTATTCTGTCCTGTTTTGTTCTAGATCCAGGTGGATCTAGGGAGATCGGTTTGTGTCTACACTTACAGATTTATCCATAAACAAAGGGACTAGTCGCGTGTTGCAGTTCATTTGACCCATAACATCCCTTGTAAATTGGAAAAATTGTAGAATGCCCAAATTCCTATTGTTATCACTGAAAAATTGATCACAACAATACATGTGATGGATGAATAAATTACAAGTGAAAAACACCAAACAACATACCTCTAGCATTAAAAAGATTCATTCAGAAAGTCACAAACCATACAAAAGGTTCCTTAAATTTCTATGCAGCCTCCCGAAGCCCTTTCTGCGCACATCTGCACAAGCTAACACTTCCAAATTCATGCAAATTGTGAGGACTATGTGATTTTTCTCAAAGAAACTCGTGTAAATGTGGAAACAACACATTTATGATTTTGTTCGGGCCTCACCCACTTCCCTCTCGGGTGTACCATGACAAGACACCCAAATCAGTTCAAAATATATCCTTGGGGCCATTTAAGGACTAGGCGGTACCTACATGAGGGCCCCTATTCACACTACAAACTAGTTTTGTAAAATATTGTATGAGTCCTATAAATACAAGGTTCAGGTATTCAACAAAGCAAGAGTTTTATATGTATTTTTATGTTGTTGGAATTGCTCCTTGAGAATCCATCTTTCTTGTAGAATCTTTCTAGAATCCATAGGAAGAGTCATTCTTCTCACCTCTTGAGAAGCTTGATAGGTAATTCTTCACCATTATCATTTCATTGTAAGAAGAGAAGGAGATCTATATTGGGGACCTCAAGGGCCCTCCCAAGAAGGGAGAGGGGACTCATACATCCCTATATTTTTCCAAGGTGTTATCAATCAAAATCCTATATGTTGGCAACAATTTCTTGTTTGTAATTTTAGTTTTTAGTTGTGTCCCATGCATGCTTAGTTTTGTTACATTTTATTCTTTTATTTCTTTTTTTATTTCATGGTTGGATCACTAACCAACTAATGTTTGACTGTACTAATTTTCTATATTGGAAATGTAGCAAAGTGATTGGTTTTTGTCCATGGAATGGAAAAATCAACACAACAGTTTGATGACTCCATTGGGGAGTTTTTCTTAATTTCTCCCCATTTAAGCCTTTAGATATCTTATTTTCATTAATTTGTGTATGCAAGTTTCAAAACCATCCTACCCCAACTTCCAAACTTAGAACTTAGGCGTCTGGTTAGGAGAATTCAATTTTAATTTTCTTTCCTGCTAGGAGCCTGTGTGTATGTGGTGCGGGTATCAAAAGAATAGACACACAGACCTCCACAATAAGCACATTTCCTCTTTTTCTCTGTCGCATATTCTATGTAATCTGAGTACTCGATGCATTGTGCATGGATTTCAGTTCCAAATCCTGGGAAAAAATATTTCTTCTCTTTTTTTTCCTTTCTAAGTTGGTGTTGTCAATTAGCTTTAGATTTACATTTTCAACACTTTGTAAAGAAACGAAATCACACTTAGAGTTTTTTATTGCATAGATAATTAGCTAACACAAGCACTAAAAGACTAAAAAAAATCATAACTCTTTACTTTGTGTTGCCACAAGGATGGCCAATTCGCGTATTTGAATTTCTAGTTAAATTTTCTCTTTCATAACCATTAATCACTTAGGACTAGGAAACAATTTTGACACCCTTAAGTATGTTCTTTCCATCACACTCTTGAGTGATCTTGGGAAATCAGAAAAAGGGTGGCTAAATAAGTTCCATCTCCCTCTATCAAATCATCATTTAGGAGAGACCAAAACCCCCTTGGGTACCTCTTAGTTTTATTTTAAATAAATGAAATCAATCTTAAATTTGTAAAGGGCCCATACATGCCCACATGCTTGCAAATTAGGATAGTTTCAAATTTTTCATAAATCAATCAAACAACCTATGGATTTAAAAGAATTAGTAAGGATCTAATGTCCACATGATTTGCAAACTAGGATAAATTTCAATTTAATTAGATTAGACAACAACTTAGGGAGTTAAAGGATCAAGTAAGGACCCATATGTACACATTGCTAGTGATATAGGGATTTTTGAATTATGCAAGGATTGTCTAAAAACATTTAGTAAGTTAAAATAATCAAGATTTGTAACTAACCACACAATGTACACATATTAAAATAATGCAGTATAAATTATTAAAAATATTTTTGACACCCTATCACTTCTTGCACGCAAGAGAACTTGAAAAAACATGAAAATTCTCATTGGATACTTGAAGTCGAAGTATTCTCTCCTCCCTGTTCCCATAAGTGATCTAGGAGAATCATAATGACTTAAGATACCTTTGGAAATTTTATAAAAACACACCATTTTAATCAACAATATTGGTTCATTACCCTAGTCTTCCAGCATATTTCATCATAAAATCAATCTCTAAAAACTCATTTAAACCTCCACAAAATGGGTACAAAATAAGTTTGTAGTCTAAGTTAGGATATCAAGGGTAGGAATCCAAACAATACCCCATTATCATTTTCACATTGAAACTTAGAATTTGATGAAATAGGAAAACAAAAATCATCTAAGTTAGGCATTCTTGCACCATAAGGTAGGGAGATACCTTAGAAAGGTCAAAGGTTGAGGCCTGGTTGTTCTATGCGTACCTCCTTAATTTACCCAACTATTGAGAGGCTACCTATTAAACCCTAAATAGTGGAACATTACCCCTTAATTGGGGAATATTACATTAGTAATGCAATTTTATTTATGTCGTCTTGGGTCCATTAGTTGTAATTGTACCTCCTAGTCTCTTATATATACCAAGGAGACATTTTCATTTGGAATCATCTTGTAATTGAACATTTATGTGGTGTATAAAAAGGTTTCCCCCTTGAAGAGGCTTATTATCTGAAATTATCTATTTTTCAAGGCGTTGAGTACTTATTCTGAGGTTTTTCTATGCTATATTAATATTTGGTTCTTAACATATGGTATCAGAGCTCAAGGTATTAGGGTCTCGTTGCTATATCTGAGACACCTTGGAATTTCTACTATAATTTATTTTCTATGACCTTTCATAAAGAACCCCTTGGAAGATATTTATTAGATCGATCAAGGTACGTTGGATTAAAATTTCAGCTCATGTGGCCTTATACTTTCAGAGATACAACCTGTGTAAGATAGGGTTATGGAATCATCCTGAATTTAGTCATTGCGTAATTTTTTCTATAAATATTTTTATGTAATGTTTCAGACCCTGAAATCCAGAGGTTATTCACAGAAATTATTAAGGAATCTGTGATAAAAAATTCAGCTTCTGGGTCATCTTACATTTGTAGTTACACCTTGTGGAAGATAGGGTATCTGACTAGTCCTATTGACTAGTCTCAAGCAGGTGTTCTGGGTAAAACAATCATAGCTTCTTCTTAGAGTATCCAAATTGAGTAAGACTAGTTGCATTGGATAGTGGACAGTCTGTAGTACTTTTGTTACAAGTTTCATAATTTTATATCAATTATTTTGTCCAGGGAACGCTATACAAGTGAGATCTCCTGGAAAGGCCAAAAATCAACAAGTTGTGGGGAAGTTACCATAAATTTCACTTGGAACATCCAATTTTGATCAGACCTATGGAATTGCAAAGACAAAATATCAGAGAACTACAAAAAAGAAATTTTCATACCCAGAAGGGTGGAAACTTTGGAGATACAACAAAATAAATATTGTCTAGCAGAACCACCTAAAAATCAAGGTTTAAAAGTGATACTTGGCCAACATGCCACCAAAAAAGGGAACTTATACAACAAATAAGCCTCCAGACAGTCTTACTTGGACTCTTGATGAAGGTGAAGAAATGCGTACAAACATAAATGAATTACAAAAGAAGACAATGAAAAAAGATGAACTACAAGGGATGATGGATTCAACTGAATATAAATTGGAGGAAATAATGGATACTAAGATGGATGGTTTAAAAAGGGAGATCGTGGAAGGATGGAAAAATTTCCTAATAGAAAGGACACCCGAAAGTGAAAATGTATCCCATGAAATTCATGATGAGGACACAAGGAACATGAATCAAGATTGGAGAAACTCCAATTTTGGGTTGAAGACCAACCACATTACTAAGATCGATATGAGGAAGTTTGATGGAAAGGACCCAATCACATGGATACTTCAGATGGAGAAATTATTTGATCTACATAATGTGCCACATACACAAAAGGTACAAATTTATTCTTTATATTTAGAACCCAATCAATTTGTATGCTATCGATTTGTTCTCGCAAATCACTCGTCACTTGGACAATTTTCACGGAAGAAATGATAGCACACTATGAGGATACAAGGAGAAATACCTTCTTTAGCCAATTGATAAATCTCAAGAAAAAGGGTTCAGTTACGGAGCACATTGAGAAATTCCAAAGATTGAATATAAAGGTAATAGATATTTCGGATGACCACTTGATTGATGTATTCATAGGAACTTTAAAGGATAACATTCAACATGAGGTTCTCCTTTGGGAACCCAAATCATTGGAGAATACATTTAGGGTGGCAAGAAATGTTGAAAGTAAAAATATGGCTATGGCTACTAGAAGGACCAATCCTAACATCTATCAATAGAATAATGCTCCTTCTTCTAAAACACCTCAACCTACAAGGTTGACACCTCAACAATTGGAAGAAAGAAAAGCAAAAGGTTTATTCTTTAATTGTGACAACAAGTATAGTACGGGACATAAGTGTGGTGAGAAGAAATTATTCTACATAGATTGTGAAGAGAAGAAGAACAAGAACAAGAGCCATCTCAAGATGAAAACGTAGAAGCGATTTCTTCTGAAGAGTTGACTCCCACAATATCGTGTAATGCATTGGATGGAATTATCACTCCTCAAACCCTCAAGATCGAAGGATATATCAAAAAGAAAAAGGTAATAGTTCTAATTGATTCTGGTAGTACTCATAATTTTATTCACTATAAATTAGCCAAAGCTCTCAATTGCTTTGTATATCCAACACCAGATTTTCAAGTAATGATTGTAGATGGAGGAAATATCAACTTCTCAGGAAAATGCAATAATATAAATCTTACTATGGGTGAATATGTATTGAATAGTCCAATGATTGCTATACCCATGGGTGGTGTTGATTTTTAGAAAAACAGAATCGCAGATCAATAAAATAAAACAAATGCGGAAATAAAACATAGAAGATACACAATACAATAGAGACACAAATATACGTGGTTCACCCAGTGTGGGTTACATCCACTAGAGAAATTTCCAGGTCCTTCCTTTATTATTAGCCAACAAATTAAGGGATACAACCTACAACAAACCTGTTGTAAATTCCTCTTCTTTCTCTCACAGTCTCCTCTCTTAGAATACAATATTCACTATCATATCTAGACACAATACATTTCTCTCATAAAAGAGGGTTTTCTTCTAGGGAAAAAAACCCTAACATAATTTCTACCGTTAGATCTGCGACCTTATAATGAACGGTCCAAATTTACAATGAAATTACAATATACATTTACAAGGAATTTTTTCCTTCAGGGACTTCTCCCCCGAACCCCCACAGGCGGGGTAACCCCCCTGGCACTCCCCCGTGTGGATGAGTGTACATTTTTCTGGGGTGTAAAGTCTTCATGGGGTATAAACACATCTAAAAACAAAGACCTCTGAATCGAGAAGATAATCAGGCTCCACAACCAACAATCTCCCACTTGGAGACTGATCTCAAAAACTCCACCGTTGTTGTATCTATTGGACTATGAACCTTCTTGGACCTGGAAAATTTCTCATCTTCACCTTCATGCTTGAAGACCAACTAAAACTGAGCAAGAACTCATTTTCTCCCTGGTTACTCCCTTTGTTAACATGTCTGCAGGATTTTGGCTAGTGTGTATCTTTTCCAACTTCAAATGTCCATCTTCCAAGACGGATCGTATGAAATGGTACCTCAATTGTATATGATTAGTATTCGAATGGAAGGTTGAGTTATTTTCAAGATGAATGACACTCTCACTGTCACAGTACAACTTGCTATTCTCCTGCTTCTTTCCCAACTCCTCCATAAACCTCTGTAACCAAATCATTTCTTTACTAGCCTTTGTAGCAGCAACATGCTTTGCTTCTCCTGTTGAAAGTGAAACAACCTTTTGTAGTTTCAAAATCCAACTTACTATTGTTCCACCTATAGTAAAAACATACCCTGTGGTGCTCCTCCTACTATCTTTATCACCTTCCATATCTGAATCAACATATCCCTATAGAAAAGTGTCTTAACCTCCAAAACAAAATGCATGAGTATCAATACCTCTCAAATACCCAAGAATACACTTTATTTCCTCCCAATGATCTTTACCTGGATCGTTCAAATAGTTTCTCACAACTCCCACTTCATGTGAAATGTTTGGTCTTGTACAAACTATCGCATACATCAAGATGCCAACTATTGATGAATAAGGGACCCTGGACATGTATTCTATCTCCTATTGTGTCTTGGGACACATTTCCTTAGTTAATTTTAAATGGATGGCCAAAGGTGTACTAACTGGTTTTTCATTCTGCATTCTAAACCTCTCCAACACCTTATCTATGTACTCACCCTGAGACAATGTCAATTTGTGATTTTTCATGTCTCTTGTTATTCTCATACCAAGGATTTTCTTTGTTGCACCCATATCCTTCATCGAAAATGAATTAGCTAATTTCTTCTTGATCACATTTATATCCTGCATATTAGACCCTGCAACAACAATGTCATCTACATACAATAGCAAGATAATATAGCTTCCATTTTCTATCTTTTTAAAATAAACATAGTGATCAGAATGACATCTACTATAACCCTATTCTGTCATAAACCTGCCAAAATTCAAATACCACTACCTTGGAGCTTGCTTTAGGCCATACAATATCTTCTTCAACCTACATACCAAATTCTCCTTCCCTTTGAACTCATACCCCTGTGGTTGCTGCATATAAATCTCTTCCTCCAAATCCCCATGGAGAAAAGATGTTTTTACATCTAACTGTTCAAGATGCAAATCTTCTGCTTCCAAAAGACTCAAAATAGTCCTAATTGAAGTCATTTTAACAACAGGAGAAAATGTTTCATCAAAATCGATACCTTTCTTTTGTGCAAACCCATTTACAACAAGTCTACCCTTGTACCGCTTTTTTCCTCCATCTTCTTCCGTCAACTTGTAAATCCATTTATTCTGCAATGCTCTTTTTCCTGTAGGCAATTGAACCAAGTCCCAAGTCTGGTTATTTACCAAGGAATCCATTTCCTCCTTCATGCCTTGCTCCCACTTATTTTTGGTGTTTACTTGCATTGCCTCTTCATAACATTCTGGTTCACCAGAATCAATCAATAATACATAATACAATGAAGGAGAGTATCGTTCAGGGGGTATACTTAATCTGGTAGATATTCTAACCACTTGCAGGAGTTTGAGGTACTTTTTGCTCATGTTGTTGTACATTTTGATTTTTTGATTCCTTTAGAATTTCATTTTCAGTGATCTCATCAAGCACTGTGTATTCTGGTTTTTATTTTTCTTGTTTCTTTCCTTGCAAATGATCTGTGTACATGACCTTCTCATTGAATATGACATCTCTACTCCTAATGATTTTTTTTTCATAATCCCATAAGCGATAACCAAAATCATTAACACCGTATCCAATAAAGGTACACTTCTTGGATTTTGCCTCAAGCTTTTTTCTATTTTCTTTATCAATATGGACAAATGCTTCACAATCGAAAGTCTTTAAAAAAAGAATAGTTTACCTTTTTTCCTGTCCATGCCTCCTCTAGAATTCTACCATCCAAAGAGCTTGAAGGTCCTCTGTTTATTAAGTAAACAACGATATCTACAACATCTTCCCATAACTATAAGGTAAAACTAGCATGCAATCTCATACTCCTTACACGCTCCATGATTGTCCTGTTCATCCTTTCTGACACACCATTTTCTTGTGGTGTTCTTGGAACTGTCTTCTCTCTACGAATTCCATGGTATGAACAGTAATCATCAAACTCCTTGCTGCAATATTCACCTCCATTATTTGATCCGAGACACTTCAACCTTTTTCCTGTCTCATTCTCAACCAAATCTTTCCATTTCTTAAAAGTATCAAAAACATCAGATTTTTGTTGAATGCAATAAACCCAAGTTTTTCTAGTTGAATCATCAATAAAAGTAACATAATAATGAGAGACACCAAGATATGATACCTGATTTGGTCCCCACACATCTGCATGCACAAGCTCTAACCTTTCACTCTTTTTTTTTTCCAACTCTAAGAAATCTAACTCTCTTTTGTTTTCCATAAACACAATGCTCACAAAAGTCCAAATCAATTTGTTTAAGATCTCGCAACAAATTTATTTGTGAAGTATCTGCATCCCCTTCTCACTCATGTGTCCAATACTATGATGCCAAAGTGTTGTATCCACTCCTGTAGAATCTAAAGAGATAGAATATTCAATATTACCAGTACATAAATACAATGTACCTACCTTCTCTCCTTTTGCTATCACCAATGATCCTTTGATAACCTTCCACACCTTATCTGTAATTATGGATATAAAACCTTCACTTGCCAACTGTCATGTTGAAATTAGATTTTTACTTAGATATGGAACATGTCTTACCTCTTTCAACAACCATTGGTTTCCATTTCTTTGTTTTATTTTTACCTTTCCCATTCCAACAATTTTGCATGGTGCATCATCACCCAAATGAACCTGTCCAAAATCACCTTGAACATAATGCAGAAAATGTTTTCTGTGGGGTGTGGCATGAAATGAAGCCCCTGAAGCTACCACCCAAGACTCAGAAATATTATCTACAGAAATAATCGAATCATCTTGTAACACATCACTTGTTACATTTGCTTCTTGATTTCTCTCATGTTGTCCATCTCTTTGTTTCTTTGGAGATCTGTAGTCTTTATTCAGATGTCCTTTCTTCCCACAATTCCAACACTCTATATTTCCAAGTCTAGATTTGGATCTTCCCTTCCTATAATTACCGCAGTTCCTTGAGCCCTTTCCTCTATCCTTTTGTCTTCCCCTGTTCTCCATGTTCAATGCATTACCTGATGTCTCACCTGTTATTTTCCGTCACATTTCCTCACTAAGGATAACACCAACAACATCATCAAATTTTAAAGTATTTGAACTAGAGACAAAGTTACTTATATCCATAACCAAGTCGTTCCAACTTTCTGGCAATGAGCACAAGATTAGAAGAGACCTGACCTCATCATCAAAGTCCACTTTTACATAAATTAGTTTATTAGTAACCGTATTAAATTCATTTAAATGATCTACAACTGACCCACCTTTTGACATCTTCATATTAAATAATATCTTCATAAGAAATACCTTATTGGATGCCGAGGGTTTTTCATACAATTTAGCCAATGTGTCCATCAAATCCTTTGTTGTCTTTTATTTAAAAATATTGAAAGCCACCAATGCTTCCAGGCTTATCCATATCATTCCTAGAGCCTTTCTGTCAAGAATCTCCCATTCTTCGTCCTTCATATCCATCAACTTCTTTGTTATGCTACCCAATGGTAGGAATAGATCCTTCTGATATAAATAATCTTCCATATGCATCTTCCATAAATGGTAGTTTTGGCCATTAAATTTCTCGACCCTAACCTTTCCATCTTCTGCCATTGCTCCCACTCGAACCAGGAACCCTCTTTTCCTGGGAATTACCCTTCCCTTTGATACCAATTGTTAGAAAAATAGGATCACAGAGAAATAAAATAAAACAAATGCGGAAATAAAACATAGAAGATACACAATACAATAGAGACACAGATATACGTGGTTCACCCAGTGTGGGCTACATCCACCAAAGAATTTGCTAGGTCCTTCCTTTATTATTATCCAGCAAATGAAGAGATACAACATACAACAAAATCATTGTAACCTCCTCTTCTTTCTCTCACAATCTCCTCTCTCAGAATACAATATTCGCTATCATATCTAGCCGCAGTACATTTCCCTCATAAAAGAGGGTTGTCTTCTAGGGAAAAAAACCCTAACATATTTTCTATCGTTAGATCTGTGACCTTATAATGAACGGTCCAGATTTACAATGAAATTACAATATACATTTACAAGGAAATTTTTCCTTCCAGGGCTTCACCCCCGAACCCCCGTCGGACCTCGTAGGGGGGGTAACCCCCCATACACTCCCCCACATGGATGAGTGTACATTCTTCTGGGGTGTAAAGTCTTCATGGGGTATAAACATGACTGAAAACAAAGATCTATGAATCGGGAAGATAATCAAGCTCCACAACCAGCACTGATGTCATACTAGGAATCCAATGGTTACAATCATTAGGAACAATGGCTTTTAATTTTCAAGAAATTTTCATGAAATTTTCATTGGAAGGAAAAGAAATTGAGTTAAGAGGTATCACAGGGAAACCCAGTAAGGTGATAAGCTCTAATGGAATGAAAAAAGTATTGAAAAAGGGGCATCAAGGTGTCATTGCACAATTATGCTCACTATATGTTCAAACATCTAAGCCATATATTCCCCTAGATCTCCAAGGGATCATTGATAAGCATTCCAAAGTATTTGAAGATATTCCCAAATTTCTTCCACCCACTCGAAATCATGATCATAATATTCACCTAATTACTGGGAGTGTTCCTCCTAACATCAGGCCATACATATACCCTTATTCCCAAAAGAGTGAAATTGAGCGTATGGTGGAAGAAATGTTAGAGGATGGAATTATTAGACCTAGCCAAAGTTCTTACTTTGCACTGGTGGTAATGGTATTCAAGAAAGATGTCTCATGGCGTATGTGTCCAGAATATAGAGAGCTCAACAAGATCACTATTAAAGATAAGTTTCACATTCCTGTCATTGATGAATTGTTAGATGAACTACATGGATCAATCTATTTCACAAAGTTGGATCTCCATTCAGGGTATCATTAGATTAGAATGAAAGAAGAAGATATCCCAAAAACAACATTCTAAACTCATGAAATCCATTATGAATTTTTGGTCATGACTTTTGGCCTTACAAATGCACCTTCCACACTCCAAGGGTTGATGAATTCCATTTCCAAGCCCTTCGAAAATTTGTGTTAGTATTTTTTGATGATATACTAATCTATAGCAAGTCTTGGGAGGATCATGTGCAACATGTTGACAAGGTGCTACAACTACTAAAGGAGCAACAACT
>JZKD02S1229124.1:211131-249149 GCA_000966675.3 Picea glauca
TTCCTCCTTGAAGGATGAGAACTTGGCTCTACAAGTTGACCTTCTCCTCTTGTGAGTTTCAACCTTGTGAGCATCAGAAAACAAAACACTTGCAAATAATCAAGTCTTCAAAAAAAAAACCAGTGCTCTGATACCAACTTGATCTAAAAATGAAGAAGACTTGTATTCTTGAATATATTTGCAAGTTAAATTTATGTGTTAAAATGCAAATGGATCAACTTTGCAACACAACTTTAATAGGATTTACTCATTCAATATGCATATAAACACCAGCAAAATCAGTGAATAGAAAACACATAACACAGCAAATGATAAAGGAGTTCACCCCTCTCTTGGGCTACATCTCCTGGTCCAGCTTCCAATGGATCATTTGTATTATTTTCTCAAAGTGCTCAAAAATGTGCTTTGCAATGCTCAAAATGCCAAATAGATTGCTCCAATGGCTTCAGAACGTCCAAAAACCTCTAGCTGGGCTTTTTCGGCACCTCATTTGGTCAAAAATTGAAGAAGATAGGCTTCCTGGAAGTCCCCCCTTCAAGCTTGTTGTCTCTGCATCTACAAATTGCACCCCTCTTGGCTCAACCTAGCCCACACACAATTTAAAGCATAAAAACTTGGCACCAGGTGCAACCACACAAACGGTGCAAACGGTAGGATGGTTACGGGCACACCTAGCCCCTAACCACCAAGGCCGAGGTCATGTGGCCATGTGACCACGCGCAAACTTCAAATGGGGCTCCGTCACATAGGCGAATAGTAAGGCAACAAGTGGCGGGTCATTGGTTTTAACAACTGTTTAAACCACATTCAAAAACCAAAACGGGTGCTCACACCAACCGATGTAATGGGGGTCATATGGTATGGTGTATATGACCGCGGGCTGGGGCTAAGCCCCAGCCCAGACCCCTGCGCCGACCACACAACCACTTTAATTTAAATTTATTGTAACCCATATATATAAAAAGGAATATAGTGGGCCACGTTGGCAGCACATACTATGCAAAGGCTTTACATGTGGGTGGAGGTCACAGGGTCGAACTCGGTGGACTCCAATAAAATTTTAAACAAGCAACCAATAATATGGTGCCATGTGGCAGCCCATAATTGGGCCATGTGGCACCGTACAACCAACCACAATATGCCACATGTCGCAATACCATTCATCCAAATCTGCCAACTGTGCCATTCATCTCTACCATGTGTCGTACGGACTGCCACGTCAGCAGCCGTATGGACTGTACAGTCATCATCCTTTTTTTTGCCTGTTTGTCATTTTGAACAGAACACGATATCTCTCGCTCCCGACGTCTGTTCGAGCCCAAACAAGTTGCGTTGGGTTCGTAACAATGAGGCCTACGCTCGCATTCAATTTGAATTGATTCCAAGGACTTTGAATTTTTGAGCAAAATTTGATCCTCCAATCAATTATTGCCTGGACTGAATCTCATTCTTCTTCTTGCAGTATTCCCTCTGTCTGCGGTGCTGATAGTTATGTTCCCCTGTTGATTTTTGTCTGCCCTTCCCCTATTTTCTTGAAGAGATGTTGAATGTCTGCTAATTTCTCTTCAATCCTATCCCTATGGTGCATAGCATGGTCAAAATCCTCAGATAGATAATCCTGGACCATTCGGGATATCATATCCCCAACATCATTTGTGATTGTATATTCTATAGGCAGTTTTTGTGCCTTCGATTTCTTGCACACTTCTCCTATATGTGTGGATGACCTCTTGGTTCCCCCTAGTTCCTATGAGTTGGGACTTGGAGCGATCTCCTATGCGGGATTAGTCTATTGTTGTTTCTCCTTGGCTGACTACATCTTATCCTTCTTTCCGTTCTGGGTCCCTGTGTTCATTGACCCTTCGTCTGTCTGTCTTGTTTTTCCCTAGCCCATTCTTCATCTCTTGCGAACTGGAATTTCCTTTGGTTGGTTATTTCCCTGCCCTGCTGCTTCTTCTGTTGTTCTTTCCGACAATTCCTGTGTAAGGATGAGAGTCTTCCACTTGTCATCCCATTCGCTAATGACCATGTCGATGTCTCCCTCTATGATACAGTAGCACATCTGTAGCCACTGTTTATCATGATCCTTCCTCGCTTGTATCCACATTGTATGTCGTGTGGCCTGGAAGTTGGCGATGTCTTTATACTGCCTGACGACCTCTTGTGTTATTCTCCACCTTTCGGAGATGGCTTCTTGTAAGTCGCATAGGTATCCTTCAAATATGGCTCTATTTTCCTTTTTTCTCCTAGCCTCTGACTTGGCTCTGAGAAATAAATATATCACCCCTTGATTTGGTTTTGGTCTAGTACCAAAAAATATATACCTTGGCTCTCTCCATCCCATGAAGGCTATCAATGTGATCAACCATGAATAGTGAAACTGTGTTCCAAGATCCTGCGCATCCTTGCAGTCATCCAGGAATAAGTTCAAGAGATACGGTGCACAACTCACTGTGGTGCCTTCTACATGTTAAGCTTCAATTGCAACAACTCCAGCTGGGACTTCCTCCCTGCAGCATTTTCTGAGCAGCTTGTAGGATAATATTTTCGTGCCTAGTTGTGTTGCGGAATCGTTGATCCTCTTGATGATGATCCCTCTTGTCCCCCTGTCGATGTTGTACTTCTTCTTCATTTCTTCTGAGAGTGCATTTTCCCTGACTTTGTCATTTAGAAACTGCGCGGGATCCATGCCCCGAGATGGAAATCCTGTTATGCTCACGATAAGCTCTACATCTATCGAGACGAGCTTGTCCAACCATATGTCCCCACCATGAGTGATTGCTAGCAACTATTTGATGCATGCGGTTGCATTCTGAACCCTGCCAAAATGTGGTAGGTCTACCAAATCTAAAATTCATGTCTTCTCCAACCCTGTTGCCCATTGGAGTGGCTGATCAATTGGTTCCCCAAACTGATTTGTGCCCACAGTCTCCATGTACACTCTCTTTGCAAGTTATGAAAACTTGTCTTCGTCTGCTACATCATGGTCCGAGTATTTGAGCTTCCCTATATGACCCAACAGGCCTGGTCCTACCTGTACCCCATCTGGTATACGTGGTAGAACAATTTCTGTTGTCGTTTTCTTGCAAGGTGACCTAGGTATATGTACCTTGTCCTTCTTTGATGGTGGTGGTTGGCTTGAAGTTCCAACGGCTTCCGTTTGTTCCTCAGTATGGAATTCCAGCTGTCCCGTGACATCTTCACCCATTCCTTCTAGTGGGTGGTCTGATATGGTCATTTGAGACTCATCTAGCTCAATTACCGCGTCTAGATTTAGCTTCGTTGCATTGAATTTCAGAGTTGCTTCAGTGTTCTCCGGCTGCACCTCCTTCAGGGTTTTTGTGTCCTGTTTCGGTTGCTCCTGTACTTCTTCTAGTATGTCTATACTTGTATCCTCTGGTGGGTTCACCGGTGTTGTTTCTGGAGATGGGATTTCATTGAAATTGACGATCTCCGATGGCTATTTTTCATCTTCTTCTGCATGTACTCATGACCTGGTTTTAACTCTGGTTGGTCTGGCACTCTCATTTGCTTATGTTTTCTTGGGTGGTGCCATGTCTTGGAATATCAAATGTTTGTTGGGTTCGAATGGTCTCTATGACCTCTATGAAATCACTCTTTTCTTTTCGACCTCTATGCCTCTCTGTTTTCTCTTTCTTCGCGAATAAACTATTTTCTCCTGCGTTCGTGTGTTGTATCGGTTTCCCATGAATCTTGTCGATGATGCTTCCTTCATTATGGGTTTAATGCACCTTAACTGTGGATTCAATGCATCTCCAATGGTTTCATACTTTCCATTACTCTACCTTTCCATCTCCCATTGATGCGATTAATGTGATGTCCCATCGGTCCTTGTCATCCTTTAATTCCTCCTAGTGTTGTCATATTGTCCTACTTTTTTCGACTTTCCTTTTCCCGCTTGTTTCACTTTGTATGTGAACGTTGTCCTTATCCTTACCGAATTTGCGTTCCTAAGTGTGTGTGCCTTTTCCTTATCCGATGCGTTGTACCCCTTTTGGTTCAGTTGTTTCCTTTTGGTTCTCTTTCAATTTTCTTTTTTTCTTTTTTTTACTGCGCAGTGGGTGGTTTATTGTCTTTGTACAACTTGAGTCGGCTCCCATTGATCATCCCTCTGAGTTTTGTTCCTGATAAATCTCTTAAATGTACATCTCCTCCATCTATGATAGATTTTACTTCATACAGTCCTAACCAATGCATTCATAGCTTTCTTGGGTGCTGAAACGATTTACTGTCATACATCAGTACAAGATCTCCTTCCTTGAAAGTTTTCTTCTTTATGTGTCTATCATGCTAGGATTTGTCTCTTGCTTTCTGGACCTATTGGTGGAATCCTGCTAGGATCCAGTCTTCTTCCATGGTCATTAGTTGATTCAGTCTCTCCTGTATTGTGCCTCGTTCTGTCATTTGTGTAATTGTTGCTACGTGCAAGCTTGGTACTAGAAATTCTAGTGGCACCATTTCTTCTTGGCCATAAACCAATTTAAATGGCGTGTGCCCTGTCAAATTTTTGCACGTAGTCCTGTAGACCCATACAAATTTTGTTACTTTGAGGTCCCAGTCATCTCTATTGACGTTACAAATATTTGTTAGTGCGTTGTCCAGGATTTTGTTGAATTCTACCACTGTGCCATTTTCTTGTGGGTGGTATTGTGTGCTCTTCTGATGATGGACTTCAAACTCTTCTGTCATAGCACTGATGGTGTTGTTTATGAAGTGTGTGCCTTGGTCGCTCATCAGAATTCTTGGGCATCCAAATCTAGTGATCACCTCCTTAAATAAAAAATGTTGTGTTGTTTTTGCGCTGCAATCCTTCACTGGTGCGACTTCCGCCCATCTGGTTAGGTATTCCATCATAGTGATAATGTACCTTGCTCCTGTTCTTTTTGTTGGTGGGTTGATTGGTCCCACGAAGTCTATTGCCCACTTATCGAAATCCTGAAGTGCTACCTGTGGTCGAAATGGCCTCTCGTCCCTTCTGTTGGGTTTTCCTACCCTTTGACAGACGTCATATCTTTGACAATACCCCTTTGAGTCTCTGTGAATCGTTGGCCACCATAGTCCTGTGCACAATTCCTTCTGCGCAGTAGCTTTACCTACATAATTCCCTCCTACTATTCCCTCATGGGATTCTCCTAACACTCGTGGTCTTTCATTTTCTAACACATACCTTCACAAGATGTTATCTGTGCCCATCTTATATAGGTGTCCTGCAATCAGTTGATAATCGAGAGCACGAACTACCAGGTTTTTATTCTACGCAGTATTATACTCTTGTGGCGCAATAACTTTGCTCAAGTACTGAATGATATCTATGAAGTATTCATCAGCGATAAGGACTGAGAATAATTGTGCATCTGGAAAGGTATCTTCTAAATTCATGGGTTATTCTCCATTCGTGACCCTTGATAGGTGGTCAAGTCCTGCATTCAATCTTTCTGGTCTGACGATTACTTCAAAGTCAAATTCTTGAAACATGAGTAACCATCGATAGATTCTCCCCCCCAACACTGGCTTGTTGACTAGATATTTCAGGGTTGAGTGATCTGTGAACATCTTAAAGTATTTCCCCAATAAGTAATGTCTGAACTTTTACAGTGCATAGACCATAGTCAAGCCTTCTCTTTCTATCATGTTATAGTTCTGTTATGAGTCTGATAACTTCCTACTCAAAAATTCTATCAGGTGATCCAAGTCCCCCACTCCTGGCTATGCCAAGATAGCTCCAAGTGCTATGGATAATGCATCTACATGGGCATGGAATGTCTTCTCCCAATATGGAAAGACTAATATTGGTGTGGTAACCATCTTTTCCTTTAGAGTGTCAAAAAATGTTGAGACTCGTCGTTCCACTGAAAATTTGTATCCTTTCTTAGCAGCTTTTCCATCGGTGCATTTATCCGTGCATATCCTTTAACGAACTTTCTGTAGTATCATGTGTGTCCCAACGTCGCTCTTAGCTGACAAACTATTTTTGGTGGTGGTAAGTTAACAATGACTGCAATCTTTGTGGGATCTATGTGTAAACCTTGTTTGCATACTATATGGCCCAATAGTATCCCTGTTACAGGAGAATCCCCCTATGGACAAGTGGATTTCCTCTTGGATACTAGACCCCTATGACCAAGACAGAAAAGTGTTATTGTGGACATTGATATTCCTTTTCATGAAGCTAAACCATACAAAGAAGAAGAAGGAAGAAAGGTAAATACCTTCACCGACGTTTGTCCTTGCTTGATCCAGGCTAATCTTGATCTCCAAGTTCTTTAGAAGGTCCTGCAATAAAATGAGCAACAACAAAAAAACATACTTCCTACTCTACCATGATTAGCTCCATAATAGATGTACAAAAAGAAACAATTTCATGAAACGTACACAAACTTAAAGGAAACAGGCCAAACATAGATTTATATTAATGAAAACAAAGTGAAAATCTTACAGCCATAGATGTAGGTGCAGTAGCTTTACCAATCTCTCTTTGTGACCCTTGCTCAAATAATCCACACACAGAATGATGATGCTTCAAAGAAATCTCCCTTATGATATCATAAGTTTGATGCCTTACATGTCTCCCCTTTCACCATGAGGATGCCTCCTTATATAGGCTTAGAGAGGCCTAACCACTTAAGATATTCTTGGGATAGGTTGAGGGTTCTTCTCCTTCAGTTGTGGATCTTCCCTAATATCAAGCCTTAACCTCAGATTCGAATCCAACCAACTTCAAAGATTAAGGGGATTCTTCCCTGATTTCTCTCAACAATCCAAAATTCACTCAAAAAGGATAACGCTCCCTCAAAAGGGGGCACAGAGAGTTGAAACGTTCCCTTAAAAGAGGGTATAGAGTGTTGGCACTCCCTAACAGTGTATAGGGAAGTGTTGCCTTCCAAAATTTATTTTTGAGTGGCGTTTTCATGGAAAAAGACTTGTACTCTTTGTCAAATGTCTTCTCCTCTTCAAAACCAGTCTTTTGAGGTGTCTTGCAAGTGTTATTGATAATGTCATCTGAGACATGACATAGGAAAGATGATAGTATGATATTTGAGAAAATTTTGGGTGAAATGCGACACTTGCGACATTTGGTAATGATGACACTAGGCCATCATCGTAATGAGTAATTTTGATGTGTAATAGATTCCCCTCCAAAGTGCAAAGTTAGAAGACAGGAACTGATGATTGAAGTACTTTGTAGAATTTTTCAAGCAAGGGTACGGACTCATAGAACCTGATAGAAGCTGCACACAACCATCAAAAAAATATTATGACATGTTTCAAACCCAAGGCAGGCATACCTATGCTTGAGTGATAAAGACTTTCAAAGTATGGACACCATAAAATACACCGCGGATCCATAATTATATTGACAAAAAGGTATAGCCACTGAAGATACAATGTGGATCTATACTCCTATGACCTGATCTGATCATAGCCATGAACAATACACAGTGGATCTACGAGATGAAAAGACATAGCCACAACCAATATAAAGTGGATCTATGTGACAGTATATGTGTCAACGTTCAAAAGAAACTTTGTTGCAACCTCGCCAAAGTACATATAAGAGTGATGACTCAACCCAGAGTCTTCTTACCGATCCCGGTGTAGTACAAATCTAACCATGTGAATAGATGTCCAAATGTCGAACATGGTAGAAACCACTTGATTACCGATCAATGAGGTAAACCGTTAACAAGCATGAGGGAAATCACCATTGATGTCAATGATTCCCAAGGTACTCTAGTACATTCCAATGAATGTGAATGGATGAGCTGAAGTCAAACATCCATGGAATCATCCGATCAGAGGTCAATGATGTAAACCCATTGTCGGACGTGAGGAGGCCTACCATTGAGGCATTTAGGTCCCAAGGTACTAACTAGTTTCTAAGTCTAGTTCCTAGATAATATGTTGAAGTCGATAGGAATAGACTAGTCGAAGGAGGGCCTTGATGTATCCCCCATCAACGACACGAAAGTGACACATAGATGTAATTTTGTAGATCAAATCAACATGAACTGACACAGTTATTGAAACATGGATTTGTGATGGTTGATTCTTGAGGCAGATACTTCCCTTGAAAACTGAGGCATGACAACAAAAACTTGACATGGACCAAAACTTGATAATGCAGTGGATACTGTGAGTTTCATTGGGTGATCCAAAGAAGTAAGGAAACTCAAAGGATTGGTTTAGTGCAGAGGTTCAGTGGAAAAATGCATGCAAAGATAAAATTATGTGTTCAAGGGAGACTGTAAGAGTTACTGGTAATGTTCTCAAAAGTTTCTTAGCTTGTTTCCTTTAATTTTTCCCCAATCCAGATAGACGAGTACCTCTTTTTAATTTAATGAGCTCGAGGAGGGTAACACATGCTCGATATAAATCACCTTCAGTAAGTCCCTCTTCCTTTGTTTAATGAACTGGAAGAAGTAAGGGTTCGATCCCATATGGGCCCTTCAATGTATGATTGTTTAACGAGTCTAGAGAAGGTAAAATCAGTGGTTTTTCATATTTAGAGAGTCTAAAAATGACTTAAAGACGACTCCAGTGTTATCCTTTTTCGTAATGTTAGTCTCACGAGGCTGAAAAAGAGATAAATTACCACTTGAAAGATTCCCTTTCAAACCTTTTAATGAGTGCAAAAGGAAGAAAGATCACTCGATGATATTTTCATGTTTAGAGAGTCTGAAAAGAGCTTAAAGACGACTCCAGGGGGTTCCTTTTTTCGTGTATCCATGCGGGTCCGAAAAAGAGATAAAATTTTACCTGGTGCGTTCTTATGTTTTTTGAGCATGAGAATGAAATAAGACTATGCTCGTGAATGTGACAAGATAAATACGAACGAAATTTCTCTGAAACCTACCATTAAAGTCAAAACCGCATTCCAGGTTATTAATAAGGCCTCCAAAATATTTTTCAAAGCCCAAACATAGCTATATCTTTGGAAAAAATGAAATTTATAATAGTAAAAGGGGGTAAGAATATCATTTAGCATTTCGTTTGTGCAAAGATTTGTAGCAGTGGAGAATTTGTGCTTTGGAGGTTGAATATTGCATTTCTCAGTGCCGGAGCTACGATCAACTATTTTCCTCACCGTTTGGACCAGGTTGGTGCTCTTCTTCCTCTCTCTAATTTGTATGGTTCAAATTTTGTTTTTAGGCAATGATTGGGTGCAAAAATTGATGCCCTGGGTTGTCTCAAGCGCCCAAAAGGGCTCGACGCTCCTCTAATATTAGTGGGGGAGTGTTGCATGATTTTTTAAGTACCCCTGCAAGATGATGAAGGTGCGCCAATGCACTGATGTAGTGGTGGAGGGGGCACTGCCCAAAAACCACAAGAAAACTTTCCCAAAAATTACAGCTCTCTCTCAGAACGTGAAGGGGAGCGTTTTAAATTTTTAGAGCACCCTGGTGGCCATTGTGAGGGAGATTTGGCACACTGATGTGCATATAAAGGGGGCATTATCCTCATAGAAAGAGAAATTTTATTTTTTTTAAGTTTTCAATTGCCAAAAAATTGTTGAAAAAACATGACTAATGAATTTTGGTTCTTGATGATTGTAGGTAAATTTAGAAAATGTCATGATCGAGTGGAAAGAAAGAGAGCATGAGCTTGATGATCTGGCCACCTTGAAAAGTCCCCGATCATGGGCCGCATTGAGGAATTGCGGTTTCCTCAAGTTCTTCAAAATGAAACAAATGAAGAAAGAGAGTCTTCTTCTCGAGCATATGATTGGGCTATGGAATGTTGCAAAACAAGGGTTCCAAATTGGAACACAACTTCTTACCATCGAGTTCGAAGATGTGTACTTCCTGACCAGCCTCTCAAAAAGAGGGGCCCCCGTAGTTTTATCCGGACAGGGGGAATTTCCCATGCCTGTGGATGAGTACTTGGCAAACCATTATGTCCCAAGATCGAGATTAGTGGGAGGTAGAATCACAATCAAAGTCATCACTAATCTACCTCTTCGTTCCATTTTGTTTTCCATCACGAGTATAGCAGGAAGTACCAGCTCACACTTATTTTCAAAATCACAGGTGACCTATGGTTTATAGTGTCTAGAGCCAACACTGTTTAACTAGAGTGCAGAGTTCCTTCAGAATGTGAAGGAGAAAATTACGAGATGCAAAGCAGGGCAACAAAAGTAGTTCGGGTATGGTTCATTCTTGGTTTCATTCTTCTTAGACTGCATTCCTCAGATGCAACCTCAAATTGCATTAGTAGTACGACCAGTGGGAGAACCACATATGGAGCAATGGACTAGCCTGTCTCTGAGGTTAGGCTCAGATTCATAGTTCAAATTCACTGGTGATTTCTTTGCTTGGATGAGATTCCAATTGATCGTGATAAAAGACTTTCCATACACCGGAGTGGATTTCCGAAGAAGCATGGACTTGGTTCTTCCAGAAGGGGAGGACTGAGACGTGTTAGGTAAGAAACCAAAACAATCTTTTCAAGTGTTTTTTATTTTTATTTTAAGACTTTATATTTTTTTTTTGGGGGGGGGGGGACATAGAAGAGTTTTTAATAGACATATCGTTTCATTATGCATATAGGGGAGCAACATGTCCAGTAGAAATGTCGACACTGGGGCGTCATGGGGATGCTCAGATAGTGGTAGATCAAGGGGTAGAAATAGGAGGTCTCCAAGAGGTTGAAAGAAACCTACAAGGCCTCACGATGGGTATCCCTCCTCTTAGGAGGCGGGGAGTGCCACTACATCTACACAGACACACTATGGGAGTGTCTGAGAGTCTTAACTCTTTATTGAGGCAAGTATCCCACGTAGTGATATGTTACTCAGAGAATAATGTGATGCAGGAAGAATAAGGGTTCCTGATGATTGTATATTCTGCATGACGATGTTTATGGGTGTGAGGACCCACATTTTTCCTATCTATGTACCATTTTGATCTAAACAAACATTTTCAGTCACACTGTATATATATACATTTCCAATTTTTTACAGTGCCAAATGATTTGCAAATAATGATGTCTTTTATGTGATGCGTTTTAATTTACATGATGATATGTGATGTGATTTATTTCCTTTATGAAAACTTATCTAAGTGCGAGATACCTATCCATGATGTAATTAGCTAACGAATCCGAAATGGTATTGAGTTCTCTTTGTATGTGTCTGTATTCGATAAAATCAAACATTCGTTCAAGACGACGAACTCGTAAGTGGAGACGTAGTAGGATAGGATTGTGAATAGTGTAGATTCGATTAAGTTGACAGACCACGAGTTGGGAGTCTAGGTTGACGATCATGTGAGAAACACCTAGGGAGGAGGCTTCGGTTAAAATTCTGATGACAGTATGATACTCTACCATGCTATTAGTTGTCGATCCTAAGAAAATACCTCCTGAACTCACCAACTCATCAGAGTGGTAAATGACCCAAGCTGCAGAAGCAACGTTCTAGGTGTGTCAACTAGCGCCATCCACAAACCCAACAAATATAGGAAAGGAAGACATCATCTGAGCATGAAAACACAAGACACAGTATAAGCGGCTAGGGAAAAAATGCGAGCACGCAAAATAAAAAGACAGAACAAACTAAAATACAATAGTGTACAAAGCATGCATGATACATGTTCTAAGCATAGTACTTCTTAAGGTAAAGCCTGTTTCAGGGCTCACCTAGGGAGATTTCATCGTAGTCAACTAGATCGTAGGTGCCTCTATGTAAAACATGTTTCATGATGTAAGGACCATGCCATAAAGGTTCTAACTTACCTGTCCCTAACTTGTCATGAGCCTGGTCATAAATGAGGACTAGGTCTCCTTCTATGAAAGTAGGAGGGTGGACAGATTTGTCGTATTGATTCTTGATTCATTTTTTATATGTATCGTTAATGAGAGCAGCATCATGACGTGTTTCATACAGCCTAGTCAAGTGTAAGAAATGTTCTTCTTCGGCAGAGGTGTGGGGCAGGAGTTCTACTTTGAGTTTTAATGAGGGAATTTCGCACTTGATTGGTAAAACAACTTCTATGCCATATACTAGCTGGAAGGGAGTGAATCCAGTAGAAGTTTTCACTGAAGTACGGTAATCCCAGAGAGCGAAGAAAAGTTGTAGATTCCAGGATGTCTTGTTTTCCCCTACCATCCATTGGATCATAGTTTTGAGGACCTTGTTGATAACTTCAACTTGTCCATTTGCTTGAGGATAGTACAGGGATGAGTTCTCATGGTGAAAACCCAACTTGGCATGCAACTCACTCATCATCTGGTTTTGAAACTGTGAACCATGATCAGTGACAATGTCTTGTGGAACACCAAAGCGAATGATGATGTGGTTAAAAAATAAAAGAGTTGTAGTACGACCATCATTCAGAATGGCAGGCATAGCCTCAGCCCATTTGGTAAAGTAATTGATGGCGATGATTATATAACCATTCCCCCTGACTAAGGTAGGCTTACACTGCATGAAATCAATGCCCCATTTGGCAAAGGCGTTGATGGAAATAATGGGATGTGGTGGAGCAGGGTGGGTTCATTCTTTTTTATGAAAAAATTGGCAGGGTGGTCACTTTTTTATGGCCTCAATACAATCCTTGAAGATTGAGGGCCAAAAGTAACTGGAACGTAAAAATTTCTGGGTTGTAGCCATCCCAGAAAGGTGACCACCATAGGCTCCAAGGTGACATTCATTGAGGACACGTTCAACCTCTTCATTTGTCAGACATCATCACAAGATAGTGTCAATTCCGCGGCGATATAAAGTGTCTCCGATAATAAGGTAACGACGGGAATGGTGGTGAATACGAAGATGTTCTTCACGAGAGATATCAGGCTGAAAACGTTGGGTCTGGAGATAAAGAAGGATGTCTCCATACCAAGAATCAGAAATGCTAATGAGAAATAGAGATTCATCAGGGAGAGAATATCTAGGCTCAGTGTCTTCATCAGCATGGGGAAAATTGCAGATGAGCTCCGCAAACACCAAGGACCTTTTAGATTTGGACTTAGCAAATTCAAGATTGAATTCCTGAAGGATGACGATCCATTTAGAGTATTTTCCCCCAAGGACTTGATGTGTCAGAATATGATACATGGGGTTGGAGTCTGCGATAACTATGGTGGTGCATTGCAAAATATAGTGACAAAATCTATGGACAACGATGACGGCTGCCATAGGCAACTTCCCAACATGTGAATAGCGGAGCTCTGGTCCGGATAGACTTTTGCTCAAATAATAAATCACATGTTCTTCACCAGAAGAGTCCTCTTGAACTAACACCATGGAAATAGTGGAAGTAGAGGCCGCTAAGTAAAAGATGTAGTCCTTCGTATAGTCTAGAGGATGCAACAAAGGAGTCTTGGTCAGTGCATGCTTAAGAGAATCAAAAAATCGTTGAGCAGTGTCATCCCAAATGAAAGGGGCGTCTTTCTAAAACAATCGCATGAATCCTTTAGTGATCTCAGCCTAGTTACAAATGAAGTGGCGAAGAAATTTTTCTTTCCCCTGCAAATTTTGGAGTTGTTGCAAGTTATTATGTGGTGGTAAAGATAGGATAGCTCTAATATTTAAGGGATCCACCCGAATCCCATCCTTGGAGACAACAAATCCAAGGAGTTGGCCTAATTTGACAACAAAAATACATTTATGTGGGTTCAAATGAATACGCTAGAACCGACATCGAAGAAAAATAGCCCGTAGATGACCAAAATGGTCTGATCGACTGGATGAATGGGAAGGTAAGTCATCGAGGTAAGGTTCCACAATATGTTTGATATCGTGGAAAGCATATGACATGGCTCACGGGAATGTAGCACCAACATTTTTAAGGCCAATTGGTAGTTTTCGATAGGCAAAATTTCCCCATGGGCAAATGAAGGCTATCTTATGCTGATCAGCAGGTAAAATGTCAATCTGGTTGTACCCTGAGAAACCATCCATGAAAGAAAAAAGTACGCTACCAACGCAATTATCAATAATATGGTCGATTAAGGGCATAGGGTAGTTGTCTTTTGGACAAGCCTTATTGAGATCCCTATAATCAACATAGACATGAATGGTCCCTTGTTTCTTAGTAACCGAAACAATGTTCGAAACCCATTCCATCAAGGGGACAAGATAAATGAAGCCATATTTCAATCATTTCTCAACTTCTACCTTAATAGCCACGGTCTTCTTAGGATGGACCGGGTGGAGTTTTTGTCGAACAAGTTTGACACCTAGGTAGGTTTTAATCTCATGCACAATGATCGATGGATCGATCCATGGCATCTCTTCGTAGCTCCAAGCGAAGACATCACAAAATTCTTTAAATAAAGCGGTATAAGAGACCACTTCCTTGGGTGAACAACTAGAACTGAGGTTAATGTTTTCCATGACACCTTCCTTGATCAAAATGTCAATAACGATGGTAGATGAAATGTTTCCCAAATTCCCCTCAGAAAGAGTATTTTGTGTGAGTATGGGAGATTATGGAAAATCGACAACATCGGGAGGGAAGACATAGTGTATGTCTTCCTGAATTTCTTCAAGAGGTGGAAGAAAAGAGGATCGATGATGGCTATCATCCCAAGGTATGTCGTCGATACTAAGAATTTCCATTATAGATTCATCGAAAGGAAAAATTTGGGAAATGTATTCGAATGCAGACGACAAGGAATTTAACCACGATGGCATCGAGTAATTGTCAGGTGCCAACAAATGTTGGTCATCCAATGTGAGAGAGGCGGATTAGATAGCAACATATGAGGTTTTGGCTGGACTAAGTGGCATGGTGTCACCTAGTGCATCGAATTCCAAAGGACTAGGTACAATCCAAGGGTTAGATGATTCCAAGGATTGGTAAACCGTAGTCGAAATCATATTGATTGTGGCAATATGATGTGTGGTGAGTGGAAGTGGTGTAGGGAAGGTAACCATAAGTCTATAATATTTCAACAAGCCAACACCAACGCTTTCATACGTGATCTTGTGATCTCCCAAAAAGGGAATATTGTTGGTCGTAGGAGTGTGAGTGTCAGGTGTACAATAATTTAATTGATTGATGGTGACAATTTCACCTTAATGAGGAAATTGCACACATCGAAACACCGAAGAAGCTATGGAAGTCATAGCATAAAACCAACTTCTTCCAAGTAACAGGTTGTAATCAAGAGGAGCATCGACCACCTCGACATCAACAGTAACAGTTTTTCCGCTTAACTAAATGGCTAAGGACTGTAATAGTCCGTGAGGATGAAAAACTCTCCCATCGAATGCACGCAACATTGTTGGGGATTTGTTAAGTGCGGGTGATTTCAAGATTTTCCAGTAGGCTAAAGACATGACACAAGTAGAGGCTCCCTCATCCAAAATAGTTCGGTGAATTTGTTGATTGTGAACAACAACATCAACTTGGAAAGCAAGTTGGTGAGAGATTCAAGATGTAAAATTATCTAGGTTAAACATGATATTGTTGGACAACTCAGGATCAAAAGCTCCAATAGTGGCCAAGAGCATTCTATGTTAACTAGGACAGTGTTATAGAACTTCTAATGCAGACATAGCACACAGTTCTTGAGCCAAATCTTCAACAATGTTGTAGTTCTGGGCAGCCCACGAACTAGATTAAAGGTAGATTTATGGATAGTTCTCTTAGGAGGGAATAATATAGAGTCAAATGTAGGTTTCTCGATCTAAAGTGATCCAGATGGAGGACTGACAAATGGAGGGATAACAGAGGATAGTGATGGATCCAATAAAGAACCGTTAGTGACATTTCCTTTGTCATGTTTAACTGGTGTGTCATAGGTTGTAGAGCAGGTGGTTAAATCAATCTCGTTAAATAGATATATATGGGAAATTTTCGAGGCTTCATCATGAGAAGGGTGGTTGGAACTGCCCCCTAGAGAGGGGGTTTGACCAACCATAGATTGATTCTGAGGAAAAGGCTGAGTAAGCACGGAGGGATGGGAATTCCCCTTGAAAAGTTTGGCCACTTCATCTCGATGTGGACAGTCTCGAGTGTAGTGATCGCCACCATAAATAAGACATGGGAATTTCGGTTTCCACTGTGGTTTATTTTCAGTAGAAGGTGGTGGGTTTTGAGCTTTAGGTTGTTCATTGTTATTATTCTTTTTGTTTTTGTTCTTTGTCTTTTTCTTACCTCCGGATTGTTGTGAAGAGGCAGGTTGAACTGCATTCACCTCATAGATTTGAGTTTGCGGGGAGGTAGAGGAGAGTGTGGTCTAACTGGGAGCAGGTGCAGAGCATATTGGTTAGTTGTTCCAGTGGACTGGGACAAATATTGGGTTTTGACGGAGCCAATAACATCATCCGCATGCGATGAGGATGAAGGTCTAGATGGATTGGTGTTTGCACGGGTAGCATTTGGCATTAATTCATACAAAGTACTAGATTCGGAATAAACCAAATCTAAGTATTGAGCCAAAGAAATGGCCTCTTCCTCGGTGACTACACCACCCATGGATACATCACGAGCAGTTAGGGGTAAGAGTGAATTAGTAAACCATTCCGCCAATAATTGGTCAGGAATGATTACTTTGATCAACCTTCGTCGTCACCTCCACTCATGAATATGATCGGAGATGTGTACGGATTTGGTCTGACGAAGGGAAGTCAAGAATTCAGTACCCATATCGTATAGAATGGGTAGTTGAAAGTGAGTGAGAAAATACATGGAAAGGGAGTTGAAGTCTTGAAAAGAACCACGTGGCAGTTCAATATACCACTTGGCTATTGAACTCGTAAGTGTTCGATGGAAAAGATGCAAACGTATATATTCGTCCATTAAGGAGTTTGATTAACACCACAAATGGAAAGTCATCACATGGTTATTTGGGTCTTCTCTAGGTTTACTGTCAAAGTTTGGAATATCATAAGGTAGTTTAGCCGGAATCACTAGCCAGAAAGGATAATGACGTATAGGATCATTGGTCAACTGAGAAAATTCTGGGAGATCCAGAGTAGCAAGGAATGGTAGTTGTCAGTTAACCTGAGAGTGATACTGGTGTGGCATAGGGAAACCAGTAGGACCGTAAATTGGGCTAGGTGGATAATTGTAACCAGTAGGTCCTCCTGCATACGTTTGTTGCTGACCAGAGTAAACATGATTCGAGGAGGGTTGAGAAACTTGTGCGAGCGGAGGATAACCTGATGGGTTTTGAGGATTATAATTTGGATTTGGTGTTTTCCCATAAGGGGGTAAACATTTTTTCCATAAGGAGGATATGTATTAGTCCCTTGAGAAAGATGAGGTTGTTGTAGACCTTGAGGATTATGCCCCCCAGAGAACTGTGGGTTTCCTAGGAAAGGGATGTTCCACAAATTGGGCGTTGTAGACACATTTTGTCCATAAGTTTGATGATGGGATCCAGTCTGAGGTTTCCCCCCAACATGAGGTTTCCCTCTGAAATGAGGTTGCCCCCTAGCATGAGGTTAATTCCCTGGAGTTTGGAAACCAGATGTAAACGACTGACTGGTGCCACTTAATGGATTAGAGCCACCAAGACCAGTCCCTTTGGGTTGTTGTATAGGTATAGAACTTCCAGGTATAACCTGGGTAGTGTTGACATGGGAAGAATTCAGTTCTTTGTACCCTAGGGGAAGTGACGAAGAAGGCCTAGATGAAATTGGTGTACCAATGGGAGCTTGGCTAACCACCATGTTACTGGTGGGAATAGTCGCAACGTGAGGGACCATCATAGAATGGGCCATTTGGAGAGAAATAGTGGAACTTGGACCAACAAAATGCATGTTCGAACCAACAAACGGTGTGGTTGAACTAATGGTTGTACCAGTAAAATGATCTAAAAGTACAGTATAGGTAACAGATGTTTCGGGTATTTGGGATATGACAGGAATATAAACACCTATTCCTAATCCGTAAAGGTCTCTCAATGTGCGAGGTGAGCTTCAAACTATGTCAGCAGTCCAAAGGGGGTCTCTAACTTGAGGGCCCAAATGAGACCCAGTCAGAATGTCAGAAGGATCAATGACAACAAGTTCTCCGGTTAAATTCAGCTCGATAAAATGCCTTTCATATCCCACAAGAATGCAGAAATCCTCGATAGAATCCGTAACAATTCAAAAAAATTCTAAAGAGGTGGAATTTTCCTCCTGTGAGGTTATAATGTCGTGGACTTCACTCAGTTGAGGAGATCTCTCCATAGAATGAGGGGGTAAAGGGGTAGAATCTTCCATATTTTCTGGGGGAAGTCCCTGTACCCTACACAAACGGCGTGGAGGGTCGATGTTGGTGGAAAAACGTCGACAAAAAAAATCTATGGCCAACTAACAAAAAATAAATAGCATACACTAATCAAATCTAGGAATCAAACCAAGCAAACAAAACCTTCTTTCGATGAACGTACTAGTTGGTGATGAAATCCAACGTCGCGTGATCAAGTCAAGAAGGGGCTAGGATATGGTGGAACAATTATGATGGTGACTTGCTTAACGTACTTGCGCCTTGGTGCAAGCTTCCATGCAGTAATTGTGGATTTACCCTCCAAGGAGCCCGAGTGAGTTTGACCAATGTCTATTCCAGGTATATTAAGACTTCCCTTCACTGTCACCTTGTGTAAGTACCTAAAGATTATGGCTACTAAGGACACCAACTCGCAGTCATCCCTTGAGCGGGTACAGTTGACAGTCTATTATGAACGTATGAGCAGGATAACAAGTCTGAAATCCTTTTAGAGAACTGAGGACAAGTGGACCAGTCGAACTCTAGAGGACCCCAAACGGATTCAGAGTTCACAAAGCACCGAGACCAAAACTAGTTGAACCTCACGAAGAACCCTCAATATACGATCTGACCACTACAAATGGTTGAACCATAGAGGGATAATCTTCGTAACTCTCCCGAATGCGACCTCGTGTGTAACCCCTATGTGAAAGGGGGATCCAAAAAATCCTATACGACAATTGGATTTTCTCTCCCTATCGCAAGATGCTAATGTTTTTCTTGAATACTTTGGAGATTTGTACTCACAGCCTAATCCAAAGTGCTAATCCTAGTCTAATGTTGGTGGAAGATTCTAAAAACAAAATGTTCTAGATAAATTTAATTAGCGTTAATTTTGCAGTTGTTCTTTGCTCAAGGGTGTATGAAAATGAAATTGATGGTATTATGACTCAATTCCCCAAAAATGCATAAGAAATGATAAGTTGTCTTTTTGTTCAATGAATGCATATTTAAGGGAAGGAGAAAAATGTTATTTTCACTGTCAAACACTACGATGTAGCATCCTCATATAATTATTTCTCAATCAAATCCAGTATGATGCTAAAAATTTCATAGAATTTTGTTCTAATATCCAAAAACAATCATAAAAAATGTATCCTTTTACTTTATGTGCCAAGGATAATGAATTTGATGAAAATATTCCTATTTCATTGAGACTTTAAGATCAATGATATTTATACAATTAGAAGAAAACTTCACACAAACAAAAACACACTCTCATAGCGATTAAACAAGAAAGACAAAGATAACCAAACCTGCAAAAAGAAAACCAAAAACTCAAAAAAAGAAGAAAAAAGGCTTGGACAAGATGACCTCAAAGATCAAATGGAAAGGTGCATAGACCTTTGAATTTCCTTACAAAATCTTTCACTCAGTCAGATAAATGAGAGGAAAACAATAAGTTGACTCTAAATCGTCAAGGACAAAGAGTGACTTCAAGGTAAGGAAAAAATATCAAAATTCCAAACAAAAGGTGATCAAATCTCAGAAAGCAAAGTGTTGAAGGCCAAGACAAATATGTATTGAGGTTGTAAGGACTCTGAGTAACTGCAAATAGCAAGAAAATGAGTTCAGAGATCAAACGCCTACAAGATTTTGACAAAAAAGGGGTAGCGCTCCAGTGTCAAGGGCACCAGATTATTGCAACACTCTGTGTAATCTTGACAGGGAGCGCTAGCACTCTGGTAGAAGAGGCAGGGGGGCGTTGGCCACTAAAAATTTAGAAAAATGCCAAGAATCCAAAAATTCAAGCAAACTCAGAAATTCAAAGTGTATGAGATGAGGTAAAGAGCCAATCAACACATCTCCAAGAATCAGAGACACAGTATGAATAAGGTCAAATATGAGAAAATTCTTTGATCCCCCTGCGGACAAGTGGATTTCCTTTTCGATACTAGACCCCTATGACCAAGACATAAAAGTGTTATTTTGGACACTGATATTCCTTTCCATGAAGCTAAACCATACAAAGAAGAAGAAGGAAGAAGGGTAAATACCTTCACCGACATTTGTCCTTGCTCGATCCAGGCTAATCTTGATCTCCAAGTTCTTCAGAAGGTCCTGCAATAAAATGACCAACAACAACAAGACATAGTTCCTACTCTACCATGATTAGCTCCATAATAGATCTATAAAAAGAAACAATTTCATGAAATGTACACAAAATTAAAGGAAACATGACAAGAATAGATTTGTATTAATGAAAACAAAGTGAAAATCTTACAGCCATAGATGTAGGTGCAACAACTTCACCAAGATATCTTTGTCCAGACCCTTGCTCAAATAATATAGACACAGAATGATGATGCTTCAAAGATATATCCCTTATGAGATCATAAGTTTGATTCCTTACAATGTATCCCCTTTCACCATGAGGAGGCCTCCTTATATAGGCTTGGAGACGCCTAACCACTTAATATATTCTTGGGATAGGTTGAGGATTCTTCTCCTTCAGTTGTGGATCTTCCCTAATATCAAGCGTTGACCTCATATTTGAATCCAACCAACTTCAGAGATTAAGGGGATTCTACCTTGATTTCTCTCAACAATCCAAAATTTGCTCAAAAAGGCCAACACTCCCTCAAAAGGGGGCACAGAGCATTGCAACGCTCCCTCAAAAGAGGGTACAAAGCATTGGCACTCCCTGACAGTGTATAGGGGAGTGCTACCTTCCAAAATTGATTTTTGAGTGGCTTTTTTATGGCAAAATACTTGTACTCTTTGTCAAATGTCTTCTCCTCTTCAAAACCAGTCTTTTGAGGTGTCTTGCAAGTGTTCTTGATAATATCATCTGAGACACAACATAGGCAAGATGACAGTATGATATTTGCGACACTTGTGGGTGAAATGTGACACTTTAGACATTTGGTAATGATGACACTAGGCCATCATCGTAATGAGTAATTTTGATGTGTAACAATCCCAAACGGTGTTCCAAATATGCATTTCTTTATGTTTAGTGATATCTGACACTGTCTACATCTTTCCAACATTAGTCGTAATACTTCTACATGGTCTCTCAAAAAGTTGTAGACTGTCCAATCATCCAGGTATACTTCGAGAAACTAGTGAATGAATTCCTTAAATGTTGCGATGACTACTCTGGAAAAGATTGATGGTGCATTCTTCAATCCAAATGACATTACTGTATACTGATACAATCCCCATTCTGTCGCGAACGTGGTCTTGTATCTGTCTTCTTGTGCTATCTTGATCTGATGGTAGCCTAAGAATCCATCAGTGAATGAGTAGGCTTCATGTCCACCTACGCTTCCTAATACTTCATCTGTGAAAGGTGTAGGGAATGGGTCATGTAGGCATGTGTCATTCAACTTCCTCAAGTTGACACATACCTTGATCCCTCCTTATTTCTTGTCTTGTACTACCATCGGGCTTATCCATTTTGATTCTTCGACCGGTTCTATGATGCTAGCTTCAAGCATCCTGTTGATCTTAGCTTTGACTTTCTGCTTGTATATTGGGTTCATTCTATATGGTCATTGTCAGATCGGTCTTGCTTCAGGTTTGAGTGGTATCTTCATTTCCCCTAGCTCTCTGACTATACCTTTCATCTCTGTAAATGTTGTGGGAAACAAGTTGATGTACTCGCAGAATAACTCTGTTATTCTTTCCACTATTTGCTCAACCCAGTAGTCTCCAATGTTGGCCATGTTGGGATTCTCGACTATCCCAATGTTGACTTTCCTTACTTTGATCAGCGTGGAAATGAATTTGGATTCTATGGGTGGACCTTCCACATCTCTTTCGCCTTTTTCTTCTTATATTTGAATATCACGTGAATCATCTTCATCTGATGCTTCCTCTTGGACATGCTAACATGAAAATAGTTCCTTGATTGTATGTTTGTTCCACTATTGTTTATCTGTGATAAGTTCTATTTCTGGTTCTTTGATGAATATCACTCCTCTTATTGTTTTAAGAGCAACATCTATGTTGGGGTTCTCATTCTCAAATGAGAAAGTAACTATGAAATTTTGTTGCAATGTTATCCAGGTCATAGTTCCTTTACGCAATTCCTGGTCTATATACCAGTTCGCTGGTATGCCCTCTAGAGTGTGTATAAAATGATGAGGCCATTCCTCTGGGGGTGTCATTTTCCACAACATTCTCCACTCCTCCAAGTGTTCCACTCATGCCCTTTGACGTCCATCATACTTATATTGTTTGTTGTGTTTTTGTTCTGCATCGAACCTTATGTGAAGTAACCACTTACATTGGTACCAGTCTCTAATGGTCTCTTTGTGTGTGCCCCACCATCTTGCAGGTATGGCCTTGAGTGCTAGATCAAGGGATAATAGTCTCTAGTTCTCTAAGAATTTGTCTTCATATTGTGCCAAGAATGTTTCCAAATCATTTACTCTGTGTAAAATAGGTGGTTCTCTGATTTATGTGGCTACCCATCTTATGGCACGATCTATTATTGCACATCTCCTCATGGATACTTCACATAACCTTTGTTGTCAGTTTTCTAAACCGGTATCTAAATCTGTTGCACATGAAGTGATGCTCCTCCAACTAAGTATTATGTCTGCAGTTGGGTTTACGTAATCCTCATCATGCGTAGTTGTTCTGTACAACTGACTAATTTCCTCTAAGTCTAAACAAGTAGGTTCTACAAACCTCTCTCCTTCTTATGGGTCTAATGGTGCAATGACCCTGTATTCTCCTAATTCAAATGTCATCTTCCTAGTCTTCAGGCTGATTATGGCCTGGTTTTCAAATGCCCAATCCAGACCAAGAAACGTTGGGTAAGGTGTTGTTCCATCCACTATTTCAATGACTTCAAAATCTTCTTTAGTTCACACTCTGTCTAGGTCTACTGTCGCTCCTTTCAGTCTACCGATTGGTAGGACTCTGTGTTGGTTTTCCAGTTCCAATTGAACCATTGAATAGCCTAATGTGGGCTCTCCCATGCATTGCCATGTCTTCTTTGGTATTACATTAACTTTAGATCCTAGATCTAGTATGATGTCTCCCATATTCAAATCTCCAATATTGGAATTCAGTCTAAACTCCCTACTTGTTATTCTTCTTGTGTGTAGGTGATTGACTGTCTTTGGTTCTAGTTTTCCTTCCATCTCGATGCTACATTTTTCTAGTACGTTTTGCAATATTTTCACAGATGATGGATCACTTAATACTTTTACGCATGATTACAAGAAGTATTTGATTGTACTTACTTGTCCCATGGAATGTAATTCACTGGTATGATCCCATGATGGAGGCATTTTGTATTATGGTTCTTCCTTACTTTGTTGCATAGTTGAAGTCGTCACAATGTCTTCCTTATGGAATTCTTGTTAGGCTTGTTTAAATATCTCCTTTTCCTTCTATGCGTCGAATTGCTTCCTTGTTTCGATGTTCTTTTTCACCCATTGATTCTGTGTTGGCTCTTGTTGAACAGTGTCGTCCCCTGTTTTAGCTCATCGGCGAGTAACTATATTAATGTTCCATCCTTCATCCCTTGCTTCGACGAAAATCTACTAAACATTCTTGTTGTTCTAGTTCCTCTTTTATTGGATCTTCACTAGTAGTGTTGGACATTCTTCTGTATCATGGTCCGATTTGCGACAATACATACAAGTGGCCGGTGGAAGTGGACATTCCCTTGCATAATGTCCTGGTTGTTGACAATTGTGACACACCACTGGTCCTTTACCTCATCTGAAACCTCCTCTAGCTCGTCCTCCACCTCTATAGCCTTCTCTATATCCTCTCAACGCATTATATTGAGGCGCCTGATTATACTGCGTGGTATTGTACTGAGGTTGGGTTGCTTTGTACTATGGCTATGTATTATTGTATGGTTGTTGCGCATTATTATACTGTTGATGTGCAGTGTTGTATGGAGTTGGTACTGGGTTAAACTGTGGCGCAGTTTTTCTTGTCATCATTTCTACCTGCACTCTATATGCATTTGATGTCCTTTCTCGCATCAAATCCATAGTTATGCAATATTTTTCATTCTGGCCTACTGACTTGCAAAAGGTGCAGTATGAGTTATTTGGGACGGTATGGTATTTCTTCATCATCAGGCAGTGATAGGGGTCGTGACCCAGTTTCTTGCAAACTTCACACCATGGTCCTCCTGTAGGTAATAGGTTTGGCATCCTTTCTACCATATACTGCGCGAATGTTGGAAATTGGTTCTTGTGGTGGCCTTCCGTCCTGCATGGGGTACACCAACCAACTTCTCATTTTTCTTTACTCTTGTTTTGATTAGGCTAAAACGTTAAGTTCTTTAGGACCTCCTTCAACTATTCAATAACTAGGTTTGTTTGTTGGTACTAGGTTTCTTCCAGTTGCAAGGTTGTCTATAGAGCCTCTTCTTGCGTTTGGAAATTTTGTTTTCGCAATGGATATTTCAAGTGTGGGAGCATTGAATTGACAAACAAATGTTGATTATGCATGTTGGTCATGAGATATTTTAACTTTCCCTTCAGTCGCTTGAATCTCTGGTCAACTCCCATACGGATTCTCCTAGTTTCTATCTTATTTTGATCATCTCATTCATGTATTGATCCTTAGAGCTCGGTTTCTGGAACTCATTTATCAGTAACGTCTTAATGTCTTCCAGTGTCATGGTCGTCTCGGGTGCACTGTTTGTGTCTAGACTCATATACCAGTCTAGTGCATGGTCCCTTAGCGTAATCGCTAGCTGCGCAAGTTTATTATCTTCATCAGTGATCTGTTTTTCTTCCCAAATCTTCACAAAAATGAACAAGTGTTTCTCAAGGTCTTCTGCTCCTTCTCCTCAAAATTTTGATAACATGATGGTGGGATCATGTCCTTCCATTCTGAATGTTGAAATACTACCTCTGCGTGGTCTAGATACTTGACTATTGTTGCCTGAACTAGCTCCTCTAGTTGTTGCTCTGTGTGTAGATGTGCTTCCTACTGTTGGACTTCCTCCAAACTTCAGTTGTCTAAATGGTGGTGTTCTCTTTGGTGTATTAGTCACACATGGGTTTATGGGTTCCACACTGACATTGATATGGATAGGATTACTACCTTCTCTTCCTATTCTTGGACCTCTCATCTTACTCTCATATGTTGTGCCCAAGATTTCCTCAATCTATTCCATAGCCGGAAGATCCTCTATCTCTTCCTCATCACTCGCCAAGCCTTCCCTCATGGCTACATCTCTTTTCTTGGTGTTCACCTTGTATTGGTAGGGTACTCTGCTACGCATCTTTCCAGTTGTCTCCAAGATCCACTGGATCTGGTCGTCATCCATCATGATCGGGTCCAAGGGTTCCTGCTTCTTTCCCTTATCCTCACCTCCTTCCATTTCTCCTCTTTCTATCAGTGCTTCTGCCCTTCTCCCATGCACATAGGGAAGTTTAGTTTTCTGATTCCATTGTCATTACATCTTTTTTATATAACAGTATCTTAATAGAAGTATACAGTGATCGAATGTACCTTCCTCAAGGTCCACATAGAAACTCTTGCTCCGCTACATTGTACGACTTCATTGTGTCAACTGCAAACTCTGTTATAAAACCTGCCACAATACTATCAAGCCAAAAATCTACTATGTGGGTGAACTTGTTGTTCACCTCTTGTAACTATTCAATCTGTACTAGGGTCCACTCTATCTATCGAATCTGGTTCGTTGCGTGGTTTTCTTTCAACCTTAGTATCCACTCCTGCAATAGATGTGTAAAATCATAGAAAAAGACTTGGTATAAATCAGTAAACACGTATTTCTCAAGATATTTGCGAGGTATTAGTCTAGGGTTTCTATTTTCTTTCTGTGTAAACTCTAGATCTTTAGTTCTTAGCCAAGTTTTGATCTCTTTTTTTGTGGGATTCCACAGTCTCAACATTCCCTTCTAATGGGTCAGTGCTCTTCTACCCTAACCTTTTCTTGATCTACCCATGATAGATCTTTGACTTATATTCTCTATTCAATCCTCTCCTATTCCTACCAACGACAATAGAACCATTTGTTGGTTAACTACTCTTTTATACTGTATGAGTTTATTGACCCAGGGTTCATGTCTATCGGGTTTACAACAAAGCCTCTAAAACTATCGGACCTCCCGATAAACCAAAAGGAAACACAACCCACAGAATGCGCTGCGCAGTCTCACCCGAGATAGCGTTAATGGGTAGTTGTAAGACTCAGGTGTTTATAGCCTAGGATTGAATGTGAGATAAGCGAGCTGAGTATTAAACCATTATTATTACTTGTAATTGTAACATGTTGTTATAGACGAGTAAGTAGGAAATATAGCAACTCATTCATTCAACATAATAATAATTGCTCCAGACAATAAAGATATGAAAGCATTCATCACAATACACAGATATTACCATGGTTCACCCCCACCTGGGCTACGTCCACAAATATTTGGCTTTCCACTCTTTTATTATATTATATTTACATCTACAGCACCATGCACCTACAACTCTTCACAGTCGAGTAAGATCTATATGAGGCGGACTAGAACGCACCAGGCTCCCCAGCCTACAAACTAACCCTCAAAATATACCCTCTTTCCTCTCATGCTCAACAACTTATACCAAATTGGGTATACAACAAAACATTACATATCACATCAAATCATGTGTAACTACAATCGCCTTAAGCATCAGAACAACAAAACGCTAATCAACTAACTAACAACCAACCCCTATGATACCTAAGTATCTATATTTATGCGCTTCTGGCTCTTCAGCCATTACAATGCATTACAAAAACCCTAACCCTACCATCGTTAGGTCTTCCCTCGCATGAACGCGTGTTATTCTTCCTTCCAGTTGTTGCTTCCTTTGTGCATGATTTCTTACATGCACGCATGATGTGATTCCTTCTGGCTGTCGCTTTCCATGTGCACGCTTTCTTTCCCAAAAATGTCTTGCTTTTCCGCTTTCATCTTTGGTCTGCCTACAATAGTAATGTTATTTTATTTATGTCGACTTGGGTCCATTAGTTGTAATTGTACCTCCTAGTCTCCTATATATACCAAGGAGACATTTTCATTTAGAATCATCTTGTACTTGAACATTTATGTGGTGTATAAGGACGTTCCCCCCTCGAAGAGGATTATTATATGAAATTCTCTCTTTTTCAAGGCGTTGAGTACTTATTCTGAGGTTTTTCTATGCTATATTGATATTTGGTTCTTAACACTACCCATCCTGTGACCCATTTATTAGGTTGAAAATATAAATGTTTCTCTTGACCGAGGTAACTTAGTTTCTGAAACTAGTTTTTTCTACCCATGTGGCAATTGTCGACTGCAATTGCACCTTAGTCAGATTTTGAATAACTATTGGGAAATATTTCCAACACTTTCAGGATATTCTCCCTTTACCCCTCATTATAACTGACCATTCACACCTTCACTAGTTCCTCTTCCGGTGGATTCATGCCACACTGTTGAGTGCTTTTGGAAGTTCTAGTTCTACTTTGAGAGGAAGGACGCTACATTTTTAGGACACCTACAATTTTTTATTCCCCCAAGTGGATAACACTTACCTATCCTACATTGATTGGTTGTTTTATGTATGTTTTTGATTGTTGATTACATGCAACTTTGAGTGATATTTTGTTGAGCACTCAACACACACTAAAAAGATTTTGTCAAATTTCACTTTTTGGGTACCACTTGATCTTTTGCACTGTCTAATTCGATCTCGGTATGAAAAATGTTGCCTTTTCTTATCATTCTATTTTCCATTTTAGTTTTAAAGTTTGCTTGAACATGGGAAAATATATCACTTAAAGGATTAAATAATCGACAGCCATAACTTTCCTGATGCACTCACAGACTCGGCATCGGAAAAAATAAAAGGAGAAAGAAAACCACTCGATAAAAACACAGTCGTCGATCCCCTCAGCATCGACAAAAGGTTAAAAAAGTAAGCATTAAACGAAAATGAAAGAATATCACCAATCTCCGATTCCTGAAACATTTCGGTATCGAATTATTCGGAGGATGATAACCCACGAAGAAACAACATGTTAGTTTTATTCCCAAAGGTTGATCCCCGATAGTCGCTCGGCATCGGCAATCCCAATGTTAATCTCAGCTTAGTGCTCTCAACCTAAACAAAGCCCCGAGTTCGACCATTACCCGCGAGCTATTTTCCAAGTTTTTATTAATGTGTCACGAGTCAGTGATGCCATGTCAGCATCAATCAGTGTCGGAAATTTTGTGGAAACAAAGAAACTCAGAGAAACACTAAGTATAAAATCAATTCTAACTTACAAGAATCTTAGACAAAGAACACGGTAGATTTATGCGCAAAAAGAGAAAAAATGATGCATTCAACCGCTATGACTAGAATTCTTTCGTCAAAATTCTGAGACTTTATATATTAGATTTCCATGGGGCTTGGTTTACATACAGTAAACACTACCAACACTTTTTGTACGACCAGCCCGGTTACATTGAGAACGTGAAAATTTTCACAACAGACAGGGAAAATTATCAAAATGATGCATCATGTCTTAGAATACAAAACAGATTTTGCCAATCATGTCTCTTATGTGCGCGGACTTTGTCCCGGGCTGCTCCACGCTCCTCGTAGTGTCCTCATTTTCTATTCTTCCGACACCCTTTGTTCTTCTCACAACTGCATGATCGTGTCTTGTGCTTCCTGAAGCTTCCTTTTGAGCAAGGTTGTGTTTTCTTCATGAAATTGCGGTGTCGACACCTCAAGGTTCTTTGCTGCCAACTGTCATCGTAATTCTCTATTCTCCTAATAAATTTTGGCTATGGAAAATTGTACCTGCTCCAACTGCTGATTAGGACCCTGAACATTAGAACTCGATACTTCTTCCCTTCTCGTTTGGCTCCTTCCTCCTCATCTTTTCATTTCGACAAGCTCTAGCCAGATAGCACGCATTAGGAACTCCTCAGCGGCTCGTGTGTACAACTCAATCGGGATGTGGCTTTCTCCTCCTACTTCCTTATGTTTCTTGGGCCTTCCTCTCCTCCGCAGTATCTATTGTTGAGAGATCATGGCTTCCAACTTGTGACCTTCTGACATAACTTCTTCCACTTAAACCTCTGCACGAGGAAATACCATCATTTTTGTGCGAAGGTAGAAATCTCCCTTTGAATCCTCAGGGACACCCACTGCAAATACGAATGAGTCCCAAGCATTTTATGGCTCAAGCCTAGCGCTTCGGCTGCCTCGCAGGCCCCGTATAGCGTTTTGAGGAGTTCCCATGGTACGACAGAGTATCTACCTTATGCGTGGATGACTTAACAAAGGACCAAAGCACAGAACCTAACTGAATTGGGCTCACAAGACAAGTCGCCAATAATGCATAAGCTCGGCTAATGCGTAGAACACATACATAACATCTAGAATTCATAGCGGAGTGGGTAGTAAGCTTAAACATGTCAGGGAACACGGAATTCCTTGCGATGGGATGTTTTAAAGAATTATTACATCAAATCCATGCAACGGGTATAATCCGAGACATGTGAGACGTAGCCGATAGGAGTTGAAAAGAATGTGTGGTATGCTCATCTCGAGCTCTTTTAATTTCCTTAGCCTCCATAATGAGTTGATGATGGTTGATGTGACTTTTGTTTGGGAAACTTGCCTCGACCTGAAGAATTTAATGACTTCCCTTATGACAATGTTCAATCTTTTGAAACTTACTTGTAATTTCGACACATGATCGGCTCTGACATCCTTTCCCAACCCCAAGGGCTAACCGGGCACTGGTGTGACTTTAACTCTCATGTTTTCCATACCTGATCCACCTCGCCATGGCACACGGATGTAACTCACCCTAACTGAAGGAAAGTGGTGGCGCTAACAAATATGGTGTAGGTAATTTGAAAGGCTACAGAGATCATGTAAGTATCAAACAACCGGGCTTAGCGATATTTCCAGGTATGCATCAGTCTGATTTCTTCCCTCTTGCGTTTTTCTATATTTTGTCTAGTAAGAAATTTCTAAATGATTTTAATTCAGATTGCAGTAAAGATCCCTCTAACTATCGAGTAAAATTGGCTCCATAATTTCGCCAAGCAATCCAAGAGAAAACAGAGCCGGGGAACAATAAGGTGATGAAGGATATCAAATTCCCCAATCTTGACACCCTGAAGACTTCATCGACTTGTGCGACATAGTCGGATCACATACCAAGAAAGATTCATTACGATCCGAAGAGCTAGCGAAGGTGACCGACGGAGCGCCAGACAATTTCAACGATTTATGGAACATCTGATTAGGGCTCAGACTATGATACAGCAGTTAAACACCAGTCTGATGAAGTATTGGGTGCATGCGGTGGAGATCGGAGGAATTTACGCGCCTCCAATGGAACAACACAAATTTCCACGGGCCCAAACTTGCGAGGATTTGTTCATTAGTTGGTCGGAGTATGCGAAAAGTCACCCCTTTCAAGTGATATCTTGAGTTGAATGTTAAAGAAACTATTAGAAGAAAATGCCACGTGGCAATTTTTTTTCACTTATCTACACTTAGCCGTTATTTTCAGTTGAATTTTATGTTATAAATAAGAGCATCAACCCATTAGTTAGAGGTCAATTGTCATTTCAAGAAACTCTTCTGTTTTGGTTTTGTCAAGAATTATTTCTGAGCTACCATTAATAGAGAAGTCCTTCTAGACCAGAGACAAAGTTATTTTCATCAAATGCATGTGTGATTGGACGTGGAGAAGAACTATTTCCTATCTCATTTCATGAATGATGTTGTAATGAGTAAGAGCTATTGTCAAGTTATCTGGTGAAATTTTTTGTTGTTCTTTACTTTAATGATGAAGATGAATCGTTGTGTTATCATGTGATGGATGGTTAGTGTAGGTGAATTATTTTGCTTGTCATTATCTTATCACATATGTGTTTTCTTTTCTGATAATTAAGTGTCTTAGATAGTAATCGGATGCTCACCTGGTTAACATATTAGTATTAGGCCTTGTGGTATAAGATTGTCATTTGCATGCTTGAGCAGTAGGTTATCCCAAGCTCAACCTCTTCTCTAGTATTTAGAAATTAATCATGTTTGTTGCCAAGTTGGTTTATATCGGCTTACCTCTTATATCGGTCCCACCCAAGAGAAAAATACAAAAAGAGATAGTCCAAACTGAAGGAAGATCCTTCATAAGAAAACATAAATCCCATAGATAAATTGGTCGGATCACAAGATCTGGAGAACCATTCCACCATTAAATGATGCAGAGTCTAATTAGGCCTCAGTGGCAGGTTTGGTTCCTACTGTTGAACTAAGGGATTTAGGACCCATCAACAAAATTGGCGCTAGAAGGAGAGTTGAGAATGAATGGTTGAACATATATTTCGCATAGTTTTTCAAACAAATTATAGATTCATAAAAGCCCACATGCATGGCTAGTCATTTCCAAGACAGACCACACAAGCAGAGTACTCCTAAAATGAGTAACTCACCCCAGCCCGAGGAAGAACAATTGTTCCCTGATATACCTTACGCTCTTCCTCACGAGGAATTAAATAAATTCATATTAATCACGAGAGCTTACACCCGACAGATCGGTGCGTTACCCTTAGCTCTGATACTTCCTCAAAGAAAAAAAATAAGCAGACTAGTGGTCGACACCCCCGACCAAGTTTTCGTGCATACCGTAGAAGACTTAATAGATTTTGAAATCATCAAATTCAAACATACTCTCAATCTTATCCCTGAAACGTCGGCCGATGACGTCTCCGAGCCAGACGATTTTTTATAAGAAGAGGAGTGTAACTCAGAATCCGAAGATATGGAAGATAACAAAGACCATGATGATGAAAGGGGAAACCCACCTTAAAAAAACCAACCTTGGTTGGCCAAAGATGCTTTGGCCATCCCAGGATGAGTACATAATCTTCCTCAACACCCGGAGAAGTTACTTCCTAAATTTGACCCTGAGACCTCAAGATTGCCTGAAGATCATATCAAGAAGTTCATACTAGCGATCAAACTCATGAACATCCAACATGAAGATGTAGTATGCAAAATTTTCCCCTATACGTTTGAAAATTCAGCTTCCACATGGTATTTTAATCTACCTATAGGATCTATAATTAGCTGGACAAAGTTTCAGAAAGATTTTCTAGACAAATTTGTCGAAGAGACCACTACAAGAGCTTTGATGGCTGAATTGTTCACCCACCATTAGTTCAAAGGAAAAGGTTAAAGATTTCAATAAGATATTCACAACCATCTTGAAAAAGTTCCATCCCGAAGCTAAAACTACTCAGGAGTTGCAAATTGAAGTATATGCTAATGTGCTCCCATCCTCTATTTCCATGTTTGTGAAAAGGGCTGCCAAACGAACCCTATTTGATAATTTTGAAGAAGCCAAAATGATATAATTCCATATGAAAGGGTGTAAAGAAGGCCAGGTCTCTTTAGTTAAGAAAGAAGTTCAACCCCCTCCGAGGAGAGGACTCCTTTTAACTATACCAGTGGGGAAACAGGTAGAATAGACTCCCGACAAGGGTAATGGAGACATAGAAGACCTACAATGCATGGTCAAGAAATTATCAAACGAGATCATAGACATGAAAAGAAATGAAGGGGAAGGAAACCAAGGCCAAAGGCCCTATAATCCTTTCTTTAAAATAAATCCGTCATTCAATTCAATTGAACCTTCCCCAGCTAACTTAAATATCGATCTGGGAAATGTAGCATCTGATTATTCCTATACTTTTCACCAGGAAAATCATTCTGAGAGAGACTTCCCTTAATGGGTGCATGCCATGAATTTTATGGCCAATCGGTTTCTAGACAAAGTCACCCTGACCAAACAACCAGCCAGTTCAGTCATGAATGTTTCTTATCAGGAAGAGATTGATCCATCGGAATATATGACCATGTTGATATGGGACCCTGACCTAATCATGCCTTCCGACGACCTATTTGAGTCTCAAGAACAACCCGCATAGGTCTCAGTGGTGAAAACACGCAGCAGGGGTCCACCTGTCTCAAGAGATATCACTGCCACCCAAACTTCGAGGAGTAAGTCAACCTCTGATCACCCAAAAATAACCTTTGCTGCCAGTAAAAACCCTATAAGCATCCATACCCAAGAATCGCCTAAACTGGATTACAACATAGTTGAAGATTTGAAGAAGTTAAAGGATAATATATCAGTTATGGTCATATGCAGGATCCCTCAGCAAAAGGACTTTCTACTACAGGCCTTGAACTCAGTAGGAGACCCTACAACTAGAAATGGTTAGGAAATAATTCTATCTCCCATAGATCTTTTGAATAAACCAACGGTAAACACCTTCTCGGAAGAGAAGAAGGGAAAACCTTTTGTCCCACCCTTCCTTTTGACATTTGAAGTTTTCAATAGAAACCTTCACAATTGTTTTGTCGATTCAGGAGCATCTTCCAATGTTATGCCTTTGTTTATCTGTAAAAAGCTAAATGTCGTCCCTCTCGGGAGTGACAAACATGTAATACAATTAGGCAGGATTCAATTCAAAGTCATGGCGGAACTCAAAGATGTAATGATTATAATAGCGACGCATCCTAAGTTTGTGCAGTTGATTGACATCATTGTGGTAGATATCCTAGAAGCTTATGGATTTTTATTGAGCCAAGATTGGTCTGAAAAATTGAATGGATACTTTAGTACATACTGGGCTCACCTTTGGCTACCATTGAAGGCGCACAAAATAATGATCAGAATTGATAGAGAAAGGTATCTGAAACATACTGTCACTGACTTGGATACCTTGAACGAACCCTCATCAACAGATTTCCCTATGCTAGGAAACTATTCCTGTGACTCCTACTTCGGGAACTTTTCCCCTTTCTTATCCAATGTCCCTCTTACTCAAAACTCTAAAATAGTGTTTCAAGAGAAATCGCCGATATCGACAGAGGAAACCCTCTTCTGTCAAGAACCTATTCTTGAAATCACGAGAAAAGGGATAAGGGATCAAGAAGGTAATAAGAAGCAGGAATCAGATAACCTACATTCACAAGTTTGGACCATATACTTTGATGGATCTAAGTCGCAATAAGGGTCAGGAGCAGGGTGCATCCTCATTGATCCTAAAGGTAAACGTCATTTCCTATCCTGTAGGCTAGAATTTTAGTGCACCAACAACACCACTGAGTATGAAGCGTTAGTACAAGGGTTAAAGAAATCCATTGACTTAAATGTCAAAGAATTGAAGGTTTTCAGAGACTTTGAAATTATCATTAGACAAGTAAGGAATTCTATCCATTGCAATTCCCTACACCTAAATAATTATCAACATGAAGTGCATAGGTTAATGGATCATTTTTAAGCTGTCAATATCACCTCGATTCCCAGAGAAAAGAATACTCTTGTTGATTCCCTGGCCACAACTTCCTCAAGGATATCACCTCTAGAGGATTATGAGGCCTCCCAATTCACTGTGGAACTACTCTACAAACCATCGGTGCCTAACAAAATTTCTAATTGGAAAGTCTTTGAAGGGGATGAATAGATCATAATTTTTTTGACTAAACAAGACAATTTCAAATATTTGGCCATTGACGATGAATATTTTCAGGAGAAATCGATAGAAACTGATCCTCGGACATGTCAACCTATTGAAAGATCTAAGTCTCACATAATCCCAGAAGGGATAGCTAATTTGGAAAATTTGTCTGACCTAAAAGGGTGATTTAAGGGCCCTAAAAATGAAAAGATTGGTAGCTCATGTCCCCTGCATGAAACTATAAATCTCAAAACCCCAGAAAATCCCAAAAATGTAAACCTCGGTAATACAATATCTAAAGAGGAAAATAAGGCCTATCTTAGACTCTTCATACAGTATCAGGATGTCTTTGCATGGTCCTACCGAGACCTAAAAACTTATGACACTCGTATCATTCAACACACTATCCTGTTAAAACCTAAAGCGAAACCCTTTGTTACAGGTGAATCCCCCTATGGACAAGTGGATTCCCTCTTGGTCTCTACACTCTTAAAGCCAAGATAGAAAAGTGATTAACATGGACACTGACATCCTTTTAGGTCTAATCAAGATAATATACGAAGGAGAAGAAGAAATATATGTACCTTATTAATGATGTTTGTCCCTGCAAAGTCCAGGTTGAGCTTCGATCCTGAGCTCCCTGATAGGTCTTGTAGAATAAACAAAGATACAATGGACTTCCTATTCTACTGAGATTAGCTCAAATATAGATCTATCTCCTGAATACAAACTCATGTGGAACCAACATAAGTTTGAAAGAAACAGGCCAAGCATTGATATATTGATGAGAACAAGTAAAAGTACTTACAATCCTTTGATGAAGGTGTAGCAGCTTCTTCCAGTTCTCCTTGTCCAGCCCCTTTGCTCAAGTAATCTACATTTATTTCTTTGATGGAATCTCACTTATGAGATCATAAGTGTCACATCTCCAATCTCTTATGTTCATACCACTTATAGGATCATAAGTTTGGTATCAATCTCTAGTCTCTATTGTTTTCTGTATGTTTCCTATGAGATCATAGGTTTCATACCTCCAATCTTTTTCATGTACCTTTCACCATGATAAGGCCTCCTTATACAACCTTGGAGAGGCCCAACCACTTGAGATATATTTGGGATAAGTTGAGGATTCCTCTCCTTCAATTGAGGATCCTCCCTAATATCATGCCTTGATCCAAGATTCGAACCCAACTACCTTCAGATATTGAGGGGATTGTCCCTTGATTTCCTCCAACAAACCAAAAATTTGCTCAGAAAGGGTAGTGCTCCCCCAAAAGGGTGCACAGAGTGCTCAAACACTCCCACAAAGAGGCCCAGGGAGCACTAGCATGCCCTGATAGTGGGTAGGGGAGTGCTCCTCTCCAGAATCCATTTTTGAGTGGTTCTGTCAATGGAAAAAAGGTTTGTACTCCCTGTCAAGTGATCTCTCTTCTTCAAAACTAGTCTTTGAGGTGTCTTAAGTGTCTTTGTGATGTCGTTAGAGGCATGACATAGTCAAGATGGTAGTATGATGTTTGTGACACTTGAGACACTTGTGGTCAAGATGCAACACTTGCAGACAAGATGTGACACTTACAAGACTTGTAATGACGACACTTGCGACACTATTGAAGTGATTAATTTTGATGTGTAACACCCTTCCAACAGAATCTTCAAAAGTATCACCCTTCCCTTGAGCCTCTCGTGTGTCAAGAGTTAAGGAAACTTCTATATGCCAAAATCATATTCTAGGTTAGACATTCTATATGGGTAGATAATTTAGTCCCGGTGAGGAAGAAGTCTCAGGAGATTCTCTTATGCATAGATTTCAGAAATATCAACACATCTTCAGAAAAGGATAACTACCCGATTCCTCCCATGGAAAAGCTCTTGCATACCGTGTCTGGTTCTAATATTTTCTCTCTACTATATGGTTTCTCGTTTTATAACCAGGTTATGGTTTCAGAGGAAGACCATTTAAAACATACCTTCCAAACCAAGTGGGGAACTTTTTATTATAAACGCATGCCCTTCGGGATAATTAATGCAGGGGCGACCTTCCAGAGAGCCATGGACGTAGCATTTAGGGGACCAATCAGCAAGTGTGTAGTATTTTACTTGGATGATGTGACTGTGTATTTGAAGAATAAAGAAGATCACATCCAACACTTAACTCATATTTTTGAAAGGTGTAGGAAATATAGTATATATTTAAACCCCAAGAAAACTATTTTCGACGTCGAGGATTAACATACATGACAAATAATCCCATGGGATTATTGGATGAGAAAAGATTATTTCTATCAAAAATGATTAACATAAGTGTATAAGTGACAAATATCTATGTCGACACATCTCAGAACCAAGAAACTAAGTCCCTTATGGCTTTGCCTCCACCACTTCAATCCTCCACCAAAGGAAAACTCATATAAAGGAGACAATGAGGTTCTCCATCAAATAAGGGAAGAGATTGGGGGTTGAACAATGAGTTCATACTTTAAAGGATAAAGGGATGCAGACTCAATGTGAAGTGGAAATTTCTCTACAGTATTTTTTCACTCAAAAGTTGAATTCTCTCTTCCTTCATGGCTTGGATATGGCTCAATTTATAGCCTTTAAATGGAACTTAAGGGATGAGTCAGAACGTTTCCAGTATATGGAAGGTCAAGGATCATAGATCTCGTGACGTGACATGGAAACTCGACACAATTTTTAATTTTGAGCACCAAACTCAATGTGCGCGGGCTGTAGTGGTGCAACCTGCATATACGCATGTTGTCTAACTCATAGGGCATGTATATGTAGAAAAATATGATTTTTTGCCTCTAGGAAGTACAAAAGGGGACTTCAAGTATGCATAGGGAAATGGAAAGGCCATCCAAGAAAGTTGTATGGGGTGAGGAAAAGTTTTCTATAACACCAATAGTAAGATAAAACCCTATTGTCGACACACAAGAACCAACAATAGAATCCCTTGTTGCTGCCACACAAGAACCAACAATAGGAGAAAATAAGGCTTTGTTACCGCCACATAAGAACCAGTAGTAAAGGATTTTTTGTTTCCACAAAATAACCAATAGTAAAGGACCTTGTTGTTTCCACACTAGAACCAATAGTAAGAAGAAAATGTATTGTTGTTTCTCTACAAGAACCAAGAACAGAAGAAGAGAACCCATTTTTCATAGAATACACATGAAGACATGTCGTGTATTCAGTTTGTTGGAGATATGGGTTGCTTTGTGTAAATTCTAACCTTGTACAATATCTACTACAAACTGATATTTAGAAAAGAACAGAAAAGATACAATGGAAAATACAAACATTACACAGAGATTTTTCACCTGGAAACCCAAAC
>JZKD02S1229124.1:255939-288416 GCA_000966675.3 Picea glauca
TATATATATTCCAAAATGTTTTGAACATATTTTCAATATATTCATCTTTTGTATGAAGGTTGTAGAATTCCAATGTTCCTCATGTACTCCAACATTTCCCATAGGGAAGATGTATGTGTGACGATTATAGGATTCAAGCTTTCATGATGATACTATTACCAATCCTCAACCTATGAATGTCACTACTTGTCATGACTTTTGCATAGCCTTGAGACAGTGTCGTTACCCTCATAGATACATGTATAACTTGATGTGCATATGGTTGCATATTCAAAAATATCCAAGTCAAATCATCCAACAATATAATTTATATTTTTAACAAGCTCTAGATCCAACTGCAAAACATAGATTCTGAAAATTATCAATCCTTAAGTTTAATTTTCATTTTCTAGTTTTTTTTCATCATGAATTAGCATTGTGTGAAGGCACCTCCCTAGATCAAGCCTTTCTCTATTCCCTCGTTATCTAACACAATTTAAACAAGCACCCTAACTTCCTTTCACAATGTAACTCTAACATTGACCCTACCCTTATCCCTTCTCAAAATAAGTGTCCTTCTTACGCTCCTACACACCCTTCTAGCCCCAATGATGTTGGCTCTACCTCCTCTCACCTACTCCCCCCCCAAATAGTGTCACTATCATAAAACTGCAAAACCACACTACCATATACTATAGGTTCTTACAACAACAATCCATATCTAATGCTTTATATGAAAAAGAGCATGTCCTTGATTGTTATGATTCATCCCCATTTCCTGACCCTTCTTTTCAACTACAAATTGTCTCCCTTACCAACCCTACTAACACAAACTCTTCCTTACTCTTAATGACTAAGGAAAATTATTCACAATCTCCAAATCTCTTTTTTACTCATAATTTCCAAGTGAAAGGTCAACTTTCCATGATCATCCTCGATAGTGAAAACATAGGAATCTCATATCCCAAGACTTTGTAGCTCATATTTAGCTACCCAAAACACCACACCCATCTCCTTATCACCTCAGTTGTGTAACATTCCCCCGGCCACCCACAGGCCAGGGGACGTCACTCCAAAGCAACCTCTCATGCTCTGACATCAGTCGGTAACATCCCCAGCTTATACAGGTCGGACCATGCTACTCTAGGTAATTCTGTCATTCCTTTACTGTGGAACATACGGTAACATACCCAGTAGTCAACTGAGCTATACCACATAAATTTACTCTTTAAATTGTATGCAACTAAAACATATACATACAACACTCTTGCGGAAGCTTTAAATATAAAAATAAACAAACCATTACATTCTGCAATATATGACTTTATACTGAAATAAAAGTAACCACAGATATGTAGCATATATACGGAATTACCCATAAACATACAGGCAATTATAATCACATATATGATAAACCGTAACATAGGCATGTAATTAACAAAGCAGCATATCATTTTATCATACGATTCATACTTATCTTAGAAATATTGTCACCAACTGTGTACAGACCATCCACGAACCTCCCAGGCTTAGACTACACTGTTCATCACTCTCAACAATGAGTCACCCCCAAGTTGGGACTAAACTTCACCCAGGGAAAAGGGTTCCTAACCAGGATAAGGCTCATGGACAACAAGAAAGACTCCATCTCAGGTCCTCACTCAACTAATAGCCTACAACCTCTCATTCCCCACATGCCTGTCCCACCCAAGGAAGTGTGCCTCTTCTCTGCTCAACATTCCCTCGGCTACCCCACTTCCCTTCCAGGGCTTCAACAACAGGTCGGACCAGAAGTCTCAGAGCGTTGTAGCTACAGTTTAGCACCTTCAGGAATCAATCCTCGAAATTTCTCACGCTAGGAGAATTTCTCATGGGCATGACAACCCACTTCTTCAATCTTGATCCAAGATAACCAGGTACACCAACCGGAAATGGTTATGGGAACAGGCTCAGAAATGGTGAAATGGTTGTCTCAAGGATAACGGAAATGCATGAGTGAAAATGGTCATGGAATCATTGACTGGATAATTGAGTGTGGAAAGGAATCACTGTGAAACTCCTCATGAAAGTGATGGTGAGAATGATGGTCAAGTTGTTGGTAAGAAAATCCCGTGAAAAGTGACCAAATGAGCTAAGTCCCCCACGATATGAATGCATGTCCCCAACTTGGCACTTGTCATATCAGAAGTTACTTTGGTCCACTTGTCCCCAACTTTAGAACTTAGGATAAAATAATTATCCCAACTTTATGCTTTAGGAAATATTAATATAATATTCCCTTGAATTTTGGCCCTCCCTTTCCCTAACAGGTGAAGTTCAGTCCCCCATCTCTTTTATCATGGTTCGTCTGCATGCAACGATGTATTTTATATTAATCATGAGTCATGTACAAAGTAGGTGCATTGCCTTTGACATCTAGGTGTTCCGGCCTAATACCAAAACATAAGCATCCCATCTTATAATAACCGACTCACCAGCCTATAACACATATCATATACACGAGGCTCGTTTTCCTACATATTGCACACACCTTAGTTACTGCGCGCGGTATCCAGGAATGTGCATACTACATCATTTCACTATGAAATTCTTGCGCGCACTATGCCACATGACGTGCATTACCAAATGATGTCAAAATAGCTCACCAACTTAAGTACATTTATATTGCATTTACAATTGGGTTTGTCTAAGGGACATTACAATCCCCTCCCCTTATTTATGCACTGTCCTCAGTGCATCATACACCCATATGCAACATAGTTTTCAAAAATATTCAAAACGATGCAGGTATTCCATCTGCATTGCATCCTCATGCACCCAAGTAGCATCCTCGGGACCGTACCAGGTCCATTGAACCTTTACAAGCCCTATGGCTCGGTTCCAGAGCTGTTTGACTTTCCGGTCCAAAATGCGCACCGGATGCACTTGAAAAGGGCCTTCTTGCTCCACCTGAATCACATTTCAGTCAATAACATGATTACCATCAGGTATATATTTCTTTAGCAATGATACATGGAAGACATTATGAACAGACATAGATGTAGGCAATGCAATCATATAAGCAACTAGACCAATCCTCTCTAGGATTTCAAATGGCCCACAAAATCTGGTTTCCAACTTGGCACAGCTTCCCAGCTTCAGGGAACTCCTCTTAGCTTTCACTTTCAGGAAAACATGATCACCCACTTTGAATTCTATGTGGGTTCTATTCTTATCGGCATAACTTTTCTGTCTATCTTGGGCAGCTTGTAAATTCTGCTTTATTTTTATCATTTGGTCCTCCATCTCCCTGAGCATTTCTGGCACAACTACTGTCCTATCAGCTAGATTATCCCAACTTACTAGAGTATTTCACTTTCTGCCATAAAGTTCTTCAAATGGACTCATCTTCAATGATGCCTGATACCCATTGTTGTAAGTGAATTCTACCAAGTGTAGGTATTCTTCCCATTTCGATGGTTTGTCCATCACATACATTCTCAGTATATCTTCTATCACTCTGTTCACCCTCTATGTCTATCCATCAAACTTAGGATGATAAGTTGTACTAAAGTTTAGATTCATTCTGAATCCTTTGAACAATCCTTTCCAGAAATTTGAGGTGAATTTCGGGTCTCTATCAGACACAATTTTTTTAGGAATTTTGTGCAATCGTGCCACTTCCTTCATGAAAATATCAGCAACATCTGCTTCCTTGTGAGTGGTTTTCAGTGGAATAAAATGGGAAGATTCCGTAAGCTTGTCCACCACCACCATGATCGAATCATGCATCTTGCCTGTTCTAGGAAATCCCGTAATAAAATCCATTGTCACCACTTCCCACTTCCATTCAGGAATGGTTAAAGGTTGCAGCAACCCTGCTGGGTGCCTATTCTTAGCTTTAACTTTCTGGCATTCCATACATCTAGCGATGTACTCGACGATCTCTTTATTCATACTTGGACAAAAGTAATGGCTCTTGATCAATACCACGGTTTTCTGATATCCAGGGTGCCCTGTATAAGGAACATTATGCATTTCATGCAAAATCATACGTTTCAAGTCCTGGACATTTGGAACAAAAATTATGTTCTTGGGAAACAATATTTCATCTATTCCCAAATTATAATTATCCACCTTTTGCGGCATCTTACCCTACTGTAGCATTGCTACCAATTCTCTGTATTGTAGATCTGCATTTGAAGCCTCCATAATTTTTCTTTTAATATCAGTCTGATACATGCTAATAGTTGTAGCATGTAATTCATGCACCCTTCTGCTGAGTGCATCAGCCACTTTATTCTCTTTCCCCTTGATATGCTTTATATCAAAGTCATATTCGCTTAGAAAATCTAACCATCTGCTTTGCCTAGCATTTAGATTTGGCTGATCAAATAAATATTTTAGACCATTGTGGTCTGTTGTTAGCTCAAACCTCTTTCCCATGAGGTAGTGTCTCCATTTCCTCAAGGCATGCACTATGACTTCCAACTCCAAATCATGAGTGGCATAGTTTCTTTCATGATCCTTCAACTTCCTTGATTCATAACATATGACAAACCCATTTTGACTAAGGACTCCACCAAGTCCTTCATTACACGCATCGGTGCATATGATGAATTCTTCTTTTGGGTATGCGATCCTTAATATTGGAGCACCTGTCAATAATTGTTTCAAGTGTTGGAAACTCTTCTCGCAATCCAGTGTCCACTGAAACTTCACTCCCTTTCATTGCAAAGAAGTGATTGGGTGTGCAATCCTTGAGAATCCTTCAATAAATCTTCTATAGTAGCCTGCAAGACCCATGAATGATCTCATCTCTGTCACATTCTTCAGTGCTGACCATTCTCTAATGGCCTCTATCTTCTCAGGATCCACTGCTATCCCATCCTTTGAAATGATATGCCCCAAATAATGAATCTGTTTATGATAAAATGAGCACTTGCTCAATTTGGCATACAATTGATGTTCCATTAATACTTGCAACACCATCCTCAAATGATGTTCATGCTCTTCCTCTGACTTAGAATATATCAGAATGTCATCCAAAAATACAATGACAAACTTGTCCAAATACTCTCGGAAAACACCATTCATTAAGCACATGAAAACAGTTGGTGCATTTGACAACCCAAATGGCACCACTATGAACTCATAATGACCATACCTTGTCCTGAAGGCGGCCTTGCTAATATCTTCTTCTTTAATCCTTACCTGATGGTATCCTGATCTGAGATCTATCTTTGAAAATATCTTTGCATCTTTCAATTGATCAAAGAGGTCATCAATCCTTGGCAGAGGATACTTGTTCTTAACAGTCACTTTATTCAACTGTCTGAAGTCAATGCACAATCTTAGTGTTCCATATTTATTTCTCACAAACAGGACTAGGGCACCCCAAGGTGACATGCTTGGGCGTATATACCCCTTCTTCATAAGTTCTTCAAGTTGCATTTGCAACTCCTTCAATTATGGTGTACTCATTCTGTAAGGAGTCTTTGATACTGGCGCTGCTCTGGGCATTAAATTTATAGAGAAATCAATGTATCTCCTTGGGGGTAGTCTGGGTACCTCCTTGAACACATCTTCAAAATCTTCCAGGACTGCATAATCTTCCAAATTTGGCACCTTATCTCTAGGTGTCTCTGCCAAATGAGCTGTAATTAATTGACATCCTTTTTTGTAACATCTCTTCAGTTGCAATGCTGAAATTTCTCTAATGACTACTGCCCTGGGAATTCCCTGTACTTTCCTTAGTTTCCCTTCCTCACCCAGGCAATTAAATGCTTTTTTGTGATAGTCTAAGAGAGTCTGATGTTGGTCCAACCAATCCATCCCAATTAGACAATCATAGGAACCTAAAGGCAAGATGTTTAAATATACCTTGGTGTTCAATCCATTCATGTCTATGGGGCATGACTTAACCATCTCATTAACTTTTCTTCTGGATCCTGTAGCCAATTGCAGCAACCAAGATTTCCCATGCTTGATTCTTGGCAATTGCAAACTTTCCACCATCTTAGGGTATATATAACTAAGACTAGCTCCTGAATCAATTAAAATAGCAATGGTTTGGTTGTTGATCATACCGTCCACTTCAATCATGTCGAGCTAATACTCTTCTTGCTTGTTGTCCAGGGTTACATAAATCCTTGGCACATATCTTCCCATGTCCTCCACTATTTCATCTTGTTGTACATTGTGAACAACCCTTCCTTTTTCACCTCTATGAGGACAATCTCTGAACCTATGGTCTCCTTTACAACCCCAACATTGCATAGGTGGCTTCCTTGGCCCTTGACTCCCTGTGTCAATCATTTTGGATTCTTTAGGAATTTGTTGTCCTTGTGGATTATTTCTGAAGAATGGTGGCTTAGCTCCCTTCTTGCTATGATCCATCTTGAATTTCTTATTCTCTTCCCAAGCCTTTTGGAAAGTTGGCCTTGCTTTCTGCTGATCATATAGGCATTTAGCTCACCTTATGGTCTCTTCTAATGTCTTGGGATCATCATACTGTATTTTTTCATTGATGAACAAAGGAAATCCACTTAAATACCTTTGAATTTTGATTGTCTCATCCTTGATGAAAGAGACATACTTCAGCAGTTCCAAAAACCTTCTCTCATATTCATCTATGGTCATACTTCCAAGCTTGAGTTCAAAGAACTCTTTCATTTTCTTGTCATAGTATCTCTTAGTCAAGTACTTCTTCTCAAAATACTTCTTAAATTCCCTCCAAGTAACACTTTTCTCTACAATGTGTTGCACCTGCACAAGATGATCCCACCACATGGAGGCCTTTCCTTTGAGTTGATAGATAGCAATTCTACCTTCTGCATGAGAAGAATAATTATGCAATTGAAAATACTTTCTCATGCCCAACAACCATGTTTCTGCATCTTCATCCTTCTTATGCTCACCATCAAATGTAGGAGGTTTGATTTTGTTCATTTCTCCTTGTAGCTCATCCACCCCAAATCTCTTATACCTTCTGACAGGAGATAGACTTGATTTGTTTCCTGCTCTCTTATTGGAATTCTTTTGGGAATGATGGTGATGTCTAATAGCACTTTTTGCTTTTCTTTTCTCCTCTGAAGGCTTGTGACTCCCAGATTTACTTGAGCCACTCTCCTTAACCAATTTATTTTCTATTATGTTCAAGCCCTCCAATAACTTCATGTTGAAGTCATCCTACTGCTATTTGTCTTTTATAAGCCTTTCATTATCAACTTTATGGATTTGGACATTCTTCTACAAATTCTTAATGGTCTCGGCCATATTTATATTTTCATTCCTTTCTTCTCCATGTCCGTTGGAGTTCGTTCCTTCAATGCCCAAATGGACCCTTCTGCTCTCATCTTGATGACTGTAATTCCCATGTGCTTCTTCCATTCTTATGGACTCCACACTAGTCTGGACTGATCTAGTTGTTGTCAATTATGCAAAACGTGCAGCCATCAAAACTTATCAGGCTAACAATTCAACAATTCATGATAATATGCACCATTTTGGTTCAATATACACATCAAAATTATCTCTCCCGATTTCTTGGTGCTATCACCATGACAATTCTAGATAAGACCCAAGTATCAAAAACACAGACGCGCAGTGCCTTCAGAGATACACTTGTGCAAGAAGGTGGTTTTCCGAAACCACTTTCACCAAGACGCAGTATCACATGTCTCAACATGTCAAATCCACCACTCGTGGAGTGGGCGACAGCTAGTCAGATCACCCTGCTTCACTCGTTTGGTACTTTGCATCCATGTGACGTGAGCTGAACGCCACCATGTAATGAACTCAAAAGCTAATCATTCGAAATGGATTAGCCGAGCATGGCACCCAACGCTCTTGTATTTAATCCATCTACACTTCATAAATGGAATTCTATAATTACTAATCCTCAAGTATGAAGGTATTTGCATATCCATAAACGAAGTAATCTCCAAACTACTCGACTTTCTGCTCTCTGTAAAAATCATTTCGGTATCCACAACTTGATATACATGGACAAGGCTAAATCGAGTGAGACTGGTTATTCGGGCAACATGCTAGACTTTCCTGTGAATGAGGAGGAAATTGTCCTTGTGCACATTCTAGAAACTAAGTTCTACATAGATCTGGTTATAGACTCACGGTTGGAAGTCAGGCTGAATCCCACTATGAAGGATTTAGTCATCAACAGGCCAGTCACTAAGAAGAAAAGGATCAAGCGGCAGAAGAAGGAGGAATCCATGGCTGAGGCAGCCGAAAGTGTTGGAAAGAATCAATCAGTCTGGTTAGATTCTTTAAAGGAGGAGATCGCTAAGCTGAAGTGAGTATTCAACTAGGATTAAGCATATTTCCGTGAATTTTTGAACAGCTAGTAGGGGAGATAAGGAGTACCAGAGATGATAGGTTTGTTCTTAAATGGCCCTTTTCACAACAAGATAACTTTATTCAACTAGGATTAAGCATATTTCAGTGAATTTTTGAACAGCTGGTAGGGGAGATAAGGAGTACCAAAGATGATAGGCATGTTCTTAAATGGTCCTTTTAACAACAGGATAACTGTTTTCATCCCCCTTTTGTAATTTTGTGATTAATACGATTATATAAATACACAAACAGATTTTAGACTGTTTTATTACAAAATTCTATCTGGTGGTATTATGAATCTTGTTTTCTTTTATAACAAGTTTTTCTTGTAGGCTTATATTTCCTTTTCATCTGTCTGAATCAGAGGAAATAAAACTCAGAATTCTTTTTAATTAATTCTTCGATGTGGTTGTGTGTTTCTTTTAATTCTATTATTATGAAAATTAAACTTAGACTCATCGCCTTCCAAGCAACTATGTGCACTAAACTTCGACATGTTCATTTATATTTATCGTGCATAGCAATATCACAAGGTAAAACACTTTTTTGTGCACCTATATCTACTGTACATTTCATTTTCATCGCACTGACAACTTGTTCGCACTACTTTTTGCGTTGTGTGCCAATATCCACTGCGCACAGTTTTGGTACCACACATCAATATTCTACATGCATTTCGCCCTATGCATTGCACCATGTCAAAGTTCAACATATTCCATCGCGCACAATTATCTGCGCGCACCATCGAATACACTGTCGTGAGACAACTTATACTCATACCACGTGTGTACCAACAAGACTCCTCTGTGTTAATCAATACTTGCACACCCCATGTGCACATTACTATGTGTGTGCCCACTGCGCAAGGTAAATTCAGTGCGTGTATCCGCACATAATAATCTTTTGTGCAGCGCCACAATTTACCGCGCACACTGGCACACCAATGTTTTCCATGGACACCCCGTGACTCGAATTTTGGTCACTTCAAAGTTACTCTTCTGTGAATATTCGCTTCAACTGAGCCCCTCTGGCCCATCCAAGCTTAATGTTGAACTAAAGCTTTGATACCAATTTGTAACATTCCCCGGGCCACCCGCAGGCCGGGGGACGTCACTCCAGAGAAACCTCTCATGCTTTGACATCATTCAGTAACATCCCCAGCTTATATAGTCCGGACCATGCTACTCTAGGGAATGCTTTCGTTCCCTTACTGTGGAACATACGGTAACATACCCAGTAGTCAACTGAGCTATACCACATAAATTTACTCTTTAAACTATATGCAACTAAAACATATACATACAACACTCTTGCGGAAGCTTTACATATAAACATAAACAAACCATTACATTCTGTAATATATGACTTTATACTAAAATAAAAGTAACCACATATATGCGGCATATACAGGGAATTACCCATAAACATACAGGCAATTATAATCACATATATGATAAACCGTAACATATGCATGTAATTAACAAAGCAGCATATCATTTTATCATACGATTGGTACTTATCTTAGAAATATTTTCACCAACTGTGTACAGACCATCCACAAACCTCTCAGCCTTAGACTACATTGTTCATCACTCTCAACAGTGAGTCACCCCCGAGCTGGGACTAAACTCCACCCAGGGTAAAGGGTTCCTAACCAGGCTAAGGCTCATGGAAAATAGGAAAGACTCTCATTCCCCACATGCCTATCCCCACATGCCTCTCATTCCCCACATGCCTATCCCACCCAAGGAAGTGTGCCCCTTCTCTGCTCAACAGTCCCTCGGCTGCCCCACTTCCCTTCCAGGGCTTCAAAAACAGGTCAGACTGGAAGTCTTAGAGATTTGTAGCTACATTTTAGCACCTTCAGGAATCAATCTGCAACAATTCTCACACTCGGTGAATTTCTCACGGGCCTGACAACCCGCTTCTGCAATCCCACTCCAAGATAACCAGGTACACCAACCGGAAATGGTTATGGGAATAGGCTCAGAAATGGTGAAATGGATGTCTCAAGGATAATGGAAATGCGTGAGTGAAAATGGTCATGGAATCATTGAATGGATAACTAAGTGTGGAAATGAATCACTGTGAAACTCCTCGTGAAATTTATGGTGAGAATGATGGTCAAGCTGCTAGTAAGAAAATCCTGTGAAAAGTGACCAAATGAGCTAAGTCACCCACAATATGAATGCATGTCCCCAACTTGACACTTGTCATATCGAAAGTTACTTTGGTCCACTTGTCCCCAACTTTAGAACTTAGGATAAAATAATTATCCCAAGTTTATGCTTTAGGAAATATTAAAATAATATTCCCTTGACTTTTGGCCCTCCCTTTCCCTAACTAGTGAAGTTCAATCCCCCATCTCTTTTATCGTGGTCAGTCTACACACAGCGATGTATTTTATATTAATCATGAGTCATGTACAAAGTAGGTGCATTGGCCTTTGACATCTAGGCATTTCAGCCTAATACCAAAACATAAGTATCCCAGCTTATAATAACCGGCTCACCAACCTATAACACATATCATATACACAAGGCTCATTGTCCTCCATACTGCGCGCACCTTAGTTACTGTGCATGATATCCAGGAATGTGCATACTACATCATTTTACTATGTTGTTCATGCGTGCACTATGCCACATGACATGCATTACCAAATGATGTCAAAAAAACTCACCATCTTAAGTACATTTATATTACATTTACAATTGGGTTCGACTGAGGGATATTACAAGTTGGGTACAACAAGATGACAATTTCCTTCTCGTTAAAAAATGCTATGTAGTGATGTTTAACATAATGCCTTTTTGAAACATCGTCAAATGTGATGTCTTTCCCCTTGACTATTTTGATTTACTCATAGGAATTACATATCAACATCACCATAATTCATCATACAATGTTCGCTATAAAACATATAAACTCTTTAATGATAGAAAAACATATTAACTCACCTTTTCTATAGTACATCTCCCTTGTAATGTTATAGTCCAACCGATGAGCTTGTATAAATGTATCTCTCTATTGTACCTTGCACCAAGTATTCTTCTCCATCTTCATTATCCTCCTCAAGACCCTCTGTAATATTCACCCTCCTCCTACCCCTCATACCCCATCCATACCTCACTCTCTTTCTTCTATTATAAACCACCATCATCTCGAATTCACCATAACCATATTTTGATTTCCTCTCTTACATACAACATCCCTTATTACCCAACACCCATGTTGTCAGTTCACTCTCCATCCCTCCCTACACCTCACACCCTAATTTCCATAGTGCTCTCCATTTTTATAGCACCTAGATATCCAACATTCCTACTATATTAGCCTAGATATTCAAATGCTCAATGTCCCATTCAAATGCAACCAGAGTATCAAACTGTTGACCAAGACCTGGGTTCTTTTTCTCAAGAGAGATATGTTATACAACCCAACACTTTTGTAGCCATCTACATAACCCATATCATGCATGGTTAGATGTTCATGAGATTCACAATATCCTACAGAACACTACTACACTTTACAAATAGAGGTTCATTCCAAAACTACTCCTCGTTAGCATACATTACATCTTAATTTACCTCTTCCAATGATTCAACACAATAGATATATGTAGGTAGCAATACAAGTTTTTATACCCATATCTCTATAGAAACAACAATGCCACATTATCTTATGTGTTAGATTTCTATTTCTCCTTCCACTCTACATCCTTTGTATTCATTAATGCTCATGCTCAAGTGTAGTCTACAACACTCCACATCTCCATTCTATTGTAGCTTACAAGGACTTATCCTTGGAATTGGACTATTATCTGTAATCCTTGAGTAGTTCACAGTACATATAGCACATGATGTCTATTAATGGAGATCATTTTTCTTCCTGACATCAATTATATTTCCCTATAAAACCTTCACATTTGTTTCAATATAGTGTTTAAGAGCACCTTTAGCACACTATTTTTAGCATCACATATGAGTTCCTCTTCAAGTTGTACCTCTTTCAAATCCCACTACACATCTTCTCTATGTTCTCAAATTTCTTGAGGGCACTCCTAGGATTTCACCCTTTCGAGAAGCAACCTCTGGTATAAGGATGCAGGGTTACTAGGATTCTCTCCAGCTACCAAGCATGGTGTCTACATTTTCTTCCTCTCCTAAGGGTAGAAAAATGTTGCAACTCATACTTTTTGCACATAACCCCCCAACATACTATGTAGGTATATTAATTAACATTAATCATTGCTTAAGTCTACACATTCAACCAATTCAACCTCAAGTGTTCACCTCTATGCTTCAACTTCTCTCATGTTTTCACCTCATCTATAGGTTATGACATTCCACATCACTATTTGCACCACTATATATTTCTCCCCATAGACACATCATACTTGTTATAGAAAAACATCACAATTAAATCCCCTACATGCCTTTTGTCGGACATTAATATATATTTTTTCAAATTATTGATAGTTGTTGGGCACTCGATGAACCCATTCGTCGATGGTTCGACTAACCTGGCATCTTTCCTGCCTAGAAAAAGCGTCGGACATACAACGTTCTCATCATTTTTTCTTCGAACATTTATCAATTTTTCATTGCAAGTTTGTCATTGTTTCGTCGACAATTTGCCAATGTTTCGTCACATGTTTGTCACTATTTTGTCACATGTTTTTCAATGTTTCGTTGAAGTTTTGACTAACATATCCTTTTCTTCTGAGTCGGAAAATGTTGAAGATACAACTGGATCGTCATTGTTTCGTCAAACGTTTTTCAACATTTCATTAAAGGTTTTCTACATGTTTGTCACAGGTTTTCCACTTGTTCGTTGAACAATTATCACTATTTTGTCGATATTTCGACGAACAAGTGACGACCAAGTTACGTGAGTGTGCCAAAGTGATTGGGGAACATTGGTTTCTCTTACAACGAGGATTTGCGTCAGTCTTGCAATAATCGCTTGAAGGTCGTACTTGCGACGAAATGGATGCGACAACAAATGATTGTTTCCTTCATCTTACTTGTGACAATGTGGCGATGAACATGCATCTGTAAATCATCAAAAAAAGGGCACAATGTACTATTGGTTCCTCCTAATTTTTTCTAAATATGAGGATGTTATCCAGATATATGACCACAAAGGATTTTTTGAATGGTTGCAATATATCATCCATCATCTACATGAATTTGGCTGAGGCATTAGTTAAGCTGAAAGGCATGACCATCCACTTCAAGATACCTTCTTTAGAATTGAAGGTTGTCTTCCATACATAAATTTTCTTAATCGACACCTAGTGGTAGCCTAACTTCATATCAATCTCACTGAAAATTTTGGCTCCCTTGAGCTAATCCAGAAGATTATCAATTTGGGGGATCGGGTACTTGTTCTTGACTGTGATATTGTGCAAGGCTCTGTAATCAATACAAATTCACCATGTCCAATACTTATTCTATAACAAAACAATTAGGATCCCACAAGGTGAGGATATTCTTCTGATGTGGCCCTTCAAAATCAGTTCTTGTATTTGCAGTTCGAATTCTTCATTCTCCATAATATCACACTTGTATATAGGGTCATTAGGCAGAGGAGCACCAGGTGTCAAATCAATTGAGTGTTTTACCTGACAGTGCAAAGGCATCCTAGTAGGTGAAGAAAATATGTATGTGTGCTATTATACTATCCTATTCACCTATCGTTCATGTGTAGAGAGACCTTTTGCAAAGGTTTTGGCGATTGCAGTGACCTTCCTTCATATTCCGACCGATCCATAAAGAGGAAAAATATATCGGTTTGAGAGATCGCCTTTCTACACTACTTCGTGAAGATCAAAGATATTGGAGTAGTTGGAATGCCTTTGGTACCCTATAGATTTGACCTCCCAAAGTAATAATGACACTATGGGGCCTAGATTCATAAAAAACATGATGCTTCCACATATATAGTTGTCCTAAAAAACCATCACAAACTTCAAGGGGGGAAACATCACGCAATACCTTGTATTTGAAGCGTTTGATGTCATAATGTAGGCGACATTATTGGATGAAGCAAATGTATCATCCCTGGCTAAGCCAACCAGTGGTGTATCATTGAGGATGCAACATCATTGTTAGGTTCAACCTCTTGATGACCTTTTTTGATAGTAGGTTGTTTTGGATACCATTTTCAACAACGAAATGGAGGGGGTCCCCTTCACCCACATCTATGAGTGGAAGAGGTGCTCCCCTTCTTCAGGCTCCTCTAGTTCCTCTGGTTGGACTTTTGTGGTAGCAATGGTGACACTGGGTTCTGTGTCAATGATCTATTTTCCCTTATTCGGCTCTAAATCAAAGTTTGATTTGACATTCGAATTTGAGGATTTTTTCTCAGCCAACAATGATTGGTTATAGAAACAATCATTAATTTTGTGCCAAGGTATTTTGTGGAACTCACACGACTTTCCAGTGTCCTTATTTGACTTCCCATTACCCTTCTTTGTTGGTGGCTTGGACTAGTTGTCTTGGGGCTGGCCATCCTTTCTCTATCCTTTACTTTGAGATTTAGGGCCACCTTTACCAAGATTTTGTTGTGATGAGTTTGCAAAACTGAAATCCCTTTTATTCTTTTTCTTGAACTTTCACTTGATCTTGAAAACATTCAGTAAGTGGCTCCCAATGAGGAGATTTCTAGGATATTCATATATGTTTGGATGTACCTATGTAGGCCATTATAGTACTTCAATACCGACTGTCTCTTAGAGTCTTTAATACCCATATTTATGCACAATGTATGGAATATGTTGGTGTAATCTAGAACCATATGGTCTCTCTCCTGACACAGAGTTGTCCATCTTGTGTATTGGTCATCATAGTTTCCAACAGGGTAGTATTTTCCTTGAGGACATCAACAAAAGACTCCCAAGTGAGGCCTAGCCCAAAAATTGAAAACTCGTGTTTGACATGTTACTCATAGTAAGCCTCCCACCAATATCTAACATAGGGAAGGGATTTAAGGAGTGCGAAGGTGATTTTTTCACTGTTAGAAAAAATTTGGACAGAGAAATAACCCTCTAGCAAACTTAACCATTTTTACAAAGCATAGGCATCCATCTTGCCTTCAAATAAAGGAATATAAAATTTAACTTGTACCTTAAAGGATGGTTCACCTTCGAAGTGACTTTTGGTTGAAGGTGCCTCCATTTTTGTTGGCAACCGTCGAAGGATCTAAGACAAATTATCCATCATTTTGTTTCTTTTCCATGCGAGGGCTTCCTTGAGAAACAATTTGATACAATATTGTTATTGGATAAATCGGTGAATGCGGACATAAACTGATCTTCCTAGATCCACCTGGATCTATAAAAAAACAAGACAGGACATGATGCTTTCCCTAAGATTTAATCATTGAGTTTACTATCAAACAAGAGATGAATGACATACCTTTGAATATCGCTTCCTTATATCTTTGTTGTCCCTGCTCTGCTTCAGTTCTCTTGTGATATTGGATCTGCAATGAAACACAAACCAACCAAAGTGAAAGCAATAGTAGTATATTCAATGAAAACTTACACATGTGATCAAGGAGTCATGTAATAAAATGAGAAGGATTTTATGGGAAAGAAACATGCCACTGTATTATATTAAGTAAAAGTGGAAGATACAACCAAACAACCTTGATGTTGCAAGGTTCCCTTTCGCTGGCCCTTTTCTCCAACACACACACTTTCTCCAAAATTGCATGAAGAGGATCCATAATAACTTGATGGACAAATGAAGACCTCAAGCATCAATTGATATGGAATCCCTCACACAATTCTCAGCATGTTCCTTCATTAAGTCCTTGCTTGATTTTGATTTCTCTTGCTTAACCTTTTCCATGAGAAACCCATCATTATATAGAAGAAGGAGAGATGGTTAAAGATATTAGAATGATCCCCAAATCGAAGAAGTCAATAGGATCCCAACCATACAGATGCCACCTCATATTCTAGAAGATTCCCTTCTAAAACCTTCGTGAACTCTGTCCTTTCCTTAGTCTTCAAACGTCGTCGCACCTTGTCTATAGAGTAGCCTACAGAAACTCCGCAAGCCAAGTTTAGGACAGCCTACGGAAATCAGGCATTTCCGCACTGTGTCTTATGTCTAGCCTGTGACGTCCTTCTACAAACAAGTTTTATAGAGGAGGAAACCAATCATTTTTCTCATGAGAAATATCCTTTTGGGAGCATGAACACATGTTTGTAGAAACATCACCAGGGTGACCAAAATAATGTGTAACAGAATGCCACCCAAATTATGAGGTTGGAACTCGTGACAGTCGAAATACTTTGTAAAAATGTGTGTGTCGAAAACAAGGAGCACACCAATCGAAAACCTGCAAACAACCAAACATCTACGCAATATTATACCATTTATGAGGTAGGCATTCCCATGCTCAGACTACAAGTGATTTGAATCATAAATTTCAGTCATGGCCACCAATCATATACTGTGGATCCATGTCACCAAGATTCTACATAGCCACCAGGAATACACTGTGGATCTATGTTCTAGAAATCTCAAAATCGGACATAGCCATGAGAAATACAAAGTGGATCTATGTGTCAATACAAATCATAAATACTCCATCTCAACCTGGACCAAAATGGTGAGATACAAGGTCTTCAATCCTGTCATCCGTAAGTACGAATCTAGCCATATGATTACAAGTGTTGAAGTCGAACATGGTAGAAACCACTTGATTACCGGCCATTGATGAAAATTGTTAACAAGTTTGATGGAAATCACCATTGATGTCAATTACTCCCAAGGTACCTTAGTACAATCCAACGAATGAGAATAAATGAGCTGAAGTCGAGCACTCGATAGAATCTCTCAATCAGGGGTCAATGATGTGAACCCACTATCGAAAGCGAAGAAACCTTCCATTGAGGCATGCAAGTTCTAAGGTACTAATTGATTTCTAAGTCTTATTCATGGATAATGAGTTGAATTCGACAGGAAAAGACTCATCACAGGAGGGCCTTGATGTATCCCCCGTCAATGACATGAAATAAGTAATAGATTTAAGGTATATCAAAGTGTGAAGATGATTTGAAACTGACACAGGGAAGGCCGACATGGTAGGAATTGATAACTGCAGATCGTCGACTTGATAGAAGGCTTGTGTAAGGTTGGAATTCTCTTGAACATATGAATGACACGACAATGGTCTTGGAAGCATTGACTCAAAGACAACCCAGGATATGAACTTGTAGAAGGTCAAATTAGAGACAAATGGATTTCCCAACCCGGATTCAATGACAAAGGGGGTGTCATGTTCAAGAGCGACTATTACTGCCACTAACACAAATATAGAGACACATTTCTTTCCCAAATTTCCCCCCACAAACTCAAAGATTGGTTTAAAATGAAAAGAGGTAGGATAAAGGCAAATGGACAACAAAAAAACAAAACAAGTCATATCCCCAGTACGGTCGCCAATTTTGTTATTGGATAAATCGGTGAATGCGGACATAAACTGATCTCCCTAGATCCACCTGGATCTAGAACAAAATAAAACATGACATGATGCTTTTCCTAAGCTTTAATCATTAAGTTTACTATCAAACAAGAGATGAATGACATACCTTTGAATATTGCTTCGTTGTATCTTTGTTGTCCTTGCTCTGCTTCGGTGCTCTTGTGATATTGGATCTACAATGAAACACAAACCAACCAAAGTGAAAGAAAAAATAGTATATTCAATGAAAAATTACACATGTGATCAAGGATTCATGTAATAAAATGAGAATGATTTTATGGGAAAGAAACATGCCACTGTATTATATTAAGTAAAAGTGGATGATACAACCAAACAGCCTTGATATTGCAAGGTTCCCTTTCATTGGCCCTTTGCTCCAACACACACACTTGATCCAAACTTGCATGAATAGGATCCACAATAACTTGATGTATAGATGAAGACCTCGAGCATCAATTGAGATGGAATCCCTCACACAATTCTCATCTTATTCCTTCATTAATTCCTTTCTTGATTTTGATTTCTCTTTCTTAACCTTTTCCATGAGAAACCCATCATTATATAGGAGAAAGAGAGATGGTTAAAGAGATTAGGATGATCCCACCAAATCAGAGAATTCAGTAGGATCCCAACCATATGGATTCCACCTCATATTCTAGAAGATTCCTTTCTAGAACCTTCGTGAACTTCGTCATTTCCTTAGTCTTCAAACGTCGTTGCACCCTGTTTATAGAGTAGCCTGCGGAAACTTCGCAAGACAAGTTTAGGACAGCCTGTAGAAATCAGGCATTTTCGCACTGTGTCTTATGTCTAGCCTGCGACGTCCCTCTAAAAACAAGTTTTATAGAGGAGGAAACCAGTCACTTTTCTCATGAGAAAGATCCTTTTGGGAGCCTGAAAACATGCTTGTAGAAACATCACCAGGGTGACCAAAATAATGTGTAACAATATCCTACTATGTCCTCTCTCTTTTATTCTACCATGGTATGTTTCTTGAGTCGCTAGGAGTGTTCTTTCACAAGCTCAACCAATTCGAGACCCAACTCTCCATAGTAAGACCTCGTCGGGGACAGGCAAAAAGAAACAACAAAGAGTAGATTTATGTGATACCATTGATCCATATTATATTGAGAATGACATGAAGGCAAAGATATAATAAGGAAACACACAAATATATTGAAAGAAACATAGTAATACAATTAAACTCAAATTCTATTAATGATTGTTTGGAATACAAAATACTATAAAATGCAAAGCACACAATCTAGCTAGAATGGTGATAGCTTATCTCTGAAGATAGAGATGTGATGACTATTCTCATTCAAATGAAGTTGATTAGAAATATGTCGAAAGGGAATTAAAACATAAAGCATCAATATAAAACCTTAACCCTAGAAGATGGAATGTCAAATGGCTTGTGGGCCCCGATGTAGTTAGTTGATACGCCAACTTCCCAGGGGCGCAAATTTTGCATACCATCTCTGTTTGGGGAACTCGATGCCCCTTTGGAAAGATATAGATGAGAAGTACACATTATATTCATACTAATATCTACCTTTACTAATTTACTAGGTGTTTTCGAGCAAAATAAATGTTGTTTAGGGCCTCAAAACAACCTCGAAAATTTGGGACAGGAAAAACAGTATAAAAACTTCCAAGATGTGGAACCATTCTGAATTAGTGTAACATGTGGGTGGCCACCAGTATCCACTTGGATCAACTCCGATATCCATAAATTCATAAATATCAGGAAATCCAAGCTATACAAGGTGGAAACACACGCAACAGTGTTTCCTTGCAGAGAGGTTATTTGATAGATAGTAAGTCATGTAGACCTGGAAACTAGATATATTCTAAATGCTAGTGAGCACTCAATAACCTCCTTCAAAAATTCAACAATCGCTTCCTATTACCACTTGGAAAATGAGGAGATATCACTAGACAAGAAGATCATAAGAAAGTTCATACATAAGTTGAAGGATCTTTTAAAGGCCTAGTATGAACCCGACAAAGCATTCAAATCAAGGCCCTTAGGGGAATATCCCACCAACCTGTTGAAAATGGCATATCAATATGTAGTGGTCATTTTGTGTAGACTATACGAAGAGCTCGATGCTCAAATGTTCATGATAACTTGGGTGCCCCTTATTTACTATATTGTGGATGTTTGATCAACCTTCAATTGGGCTGACATTCTATCGTCATCTTTGGAAGAAGCTCTCAGAACAACTAAGGACACCGTGCCTGGGAAATTACCAAGTTTCCACATGTCCTCATTTTTCTTGGACATGGTTTGAATATGTCACACATTTCTACAGATGGGTTGGGATTGGTAGCCTAGTGATCCCCTGATCCATATCTATTAAAAGGTGATATAGGAGTACAAGTATCGAACTGAGTATCACAAAATATGTGACCACTTTTCGGTTCCTCTGTTCCAACTTATATTTGACTCACCTGCACCATGCATGATAAATAAAGCATAGAAAATAGTCAAGAGGATAGGGGAATGGTATCTCCTAGCGTACGAAATGTAACTCAGAATATACAGAGCCACCAAGGCCCTGCAATTTCTTCCAAAATTCATCCCAAACAAGTTAGTGCTACAACAAATCACCTACCAAAATATTGTGCATGGAGTTGGTGCAACGTTATATAGGGTTAAGAAGGCTATTTGACGTCCTCGCCTGTTGTGGGTCGAGTCACACTCATTCGAAGATGTCAAAGAGGCACAATTTGAAGTAGACATATTGACGTCTTTCCACTTTGTAGAGGAAATATTCTAGAGGCATGATCCTTTGGACGTGGTCAAAGAGAACTGTGTCGGTCATAGGTATAGGTGGGAATAAAAAACCAATGTTTGGGAAGAAGAGAAAATCCATTGTCACACGAGAAAATACCACGATCTCATCTTGAAAATAAGGAGAAATCCATTGGGAAGGATATCATATGAACAAAAAGTCCAAGAATCCCAAAAGAATACCAAAGAAGAAGTGGTAATGACATCAACAATAATAGAAACCACAACGATAGCAATAACTTTCAAATAAAAAAAAATAGCAACAGAGGAAGAGAGGAAAAAGAAAGTAGAAAAATTTGTTGAAGCAGAGGAAAACAATTGAAGGAAAGAAGAGGAAGACGAGCAACGAAAACAAAAATAGTTCAAAGAAGCAACATTGGCCAACTTATCTACAAAACAACAAAATAAAAAAGGAGAAGGTAAAAAAGAAGCAGGAATACTAGTTGAGAGGAAGAAAAAAGAAGAAGAAACAACAACTAAAACATCAGTTGAAGAAAAAGTGGCAATAGAAGCTGAATAAGAAACGCGAGTAGCCACAGGAAAGAAATCGAGTGAAGAGGTGGTTGCAAAGACAACAACATAAGATCAAAGGAAGAAAGATGAAGAAGTGATAAAAAATGATGTGTCCCCCATGGACATGGACATTATTATGTCATCAATTGAATCCCCACTCAAGGGTGGACACTTTTCGCTGAGTAAAATTGGATTAGGATTATTCATGCCCTCCAAGGCTCGTAAGGTTTCCAATCTGAACACCTTTTGGTTCAATAAAGCCTCCGGCAGGATAGTGCAGCAACAGACCAGGAAGCTGCCAATTACTATGAAGGATTCACTATCATTGGTTAACAAAACCACTGTGAGAGAGAATGTTAGGAAGGATCCATTGTCAATTTCCTCAGCTGGTGTTTCCTTCACACTAGCATCAAATCATAACCTTGAGGACTTGGCATGCACGAACCAGGAAAAGGATGACAAGATTAGGGAGCTAGAAAAAGAGCTTAGGTGCAACAAAAAGGATAAGGAAATCATTAAAGAGTTTATACTATACCCCGATAAAGTCATAATGGAGCTTCACAACATAGCAACAGATATGTATGCAAATATACAAGTTTTCCAATAGTTGGCAGCACAAATTATGGCCTCGCATAGAAAAACACAATCCATGAACATAGAATTCGCCACCATTAGAGTAGGCCTCAATGAGATGTAGCAGAGGATCACTGAAAATATGGATGCCCCATATGGGATTCCTTGCAGATTGGAATGGGAAAGAAAGGTGAATTATGTCACTCTCAATAATTTCCAACAAACTGGGGATAAGGTGGAAAATCATATAAATAATTCGCCATTAATATGTGCACAATTTCACAAGGAGACACACATCTTAGCACATAAAGGACACATTCCTCAGATAAAAGAACTAGGGAAGACGAAATCCAATGAGTAGAGTTTTGAATAGATCGAGTTGAACATTAAGTAGAGGCATACATATTTCATAGTTGCGAGCAAGGTAACAATATACCTATTGGAAGAGCATCTCATGAAGCTACCCAAAATGAAAAACATGATCCAAGTCTTCATTGTCAACACGATGAGATACATGAAGATCCTCTCGTAGAATTCAACAGCTCGCGAGGATGCCTTGGAGTCACTATTATTCCATAGATTTGTTTCCATTTCAGGACAACATGAATCTTGGGAAGGCTACCTGAGAGACAAAGACAAATGGAGGACATAATAGCCAATTCAAATATGCTCACAACCACCTTCTATTTTGTCTTTTTTTTCCAACTATACTCATTTTTGTCTTACTATAACACATTTCTAAAATAGTTGAGAGGGGAAGATGAAGAGTTATGTAATTACTTCTTGCAAAATTCAAGAAACCCTTATAGGAAGTTACTCAAGATACTATAAGTAAAGGAAGAGACCCATTTTGAAGGGGCTTTTCAACCATTGTAATTTTTGGGAACTATTTTTTGAAATATTATTGAGAATCCCTCATGGCCAATTTTCTTGGAGAGAAGTGTCATTTGATGATAGTAAGTTTTCTTTGAAATACTTCAAGTAATTTTTTATGTTGTATGTAAATGATATCTCACTTATCGACTTTTCTTATGTGAATAAAAATTTCTTGCAATGTTGTCTTTCTTCTCTTATTAATTATCTGAGATGATGATCAATTCATGTATGTGATTTTGTATCTTAGACTAATCTAGTTTTGATTTTATATGCAGGAATTATCTAACCCTGGTTCTCTTTAAAAACTATATGGAAGGAGTTATCACATGGATTATTGACATTTCCAACTACTTATTATTTACTTTAGTTTCTCCTAGCTAGGAAAGGATAGATTAATTTTATTTATGTAAGCAGTTCGTATTCATTTGAATACTCCCTTTCATTCATCACAGTTTATTCATCCCCCCAAACCAATAATGGAATTCAGGCCAAAATCTGAATGAGTCTCCTAATCCAAATAATGTGTAGTCTAACTGGGACTACATACCAAGGAGTACCCCTGTCTGTTGAAGGGAAATTTTCCCATGTCAATAGAATTGAGACTAGAAGGAGGGCCTGAATTGTATGGCTAGTGGTAATATTCAATACTTGCATGGTTAGTCCTCTGATAACATTCCCATCAAACAACAACCGCTGCATATTCCTTCCGAGTAGGAAATTACCTTTGAGGACTCTAACCCTGCATTCGAAATTCATGTTGCTAGAAGTCCTTAAACTAATCCTGAAGCATGTTAAAATGTCCCTAACATAGATTTTGTTGAATCTCAGTGGATTACCTATTCATTGGATAAATGACTTGGTCGCTTACCCATAGCTTCAACACTACCCAGGAGGAAAACTACACAGAGATGCATTAATCAGTCCAACATTATTGTCAACTCCATCAAATACCTGGTTGAGGCTGGCTTACAAGAAATAACTCTACCTTTGGACCAAATATCTCATCCTCCTCCAGGTCCTATCCCTCCCAGTTCTAAACATCATTATGAACCTGGACACTCAGAATTTGAAGAATAAGACATGGATGGAAAATGAAACATTGTCTTATCATGGATGTCTCAAGGAGCCTTAAATTTTCTCGAACTAATGCATGACCTGCATAAACGTCCAGAAATACTTCTTTCTAAGTTTGATCCTGACAAAGCGTGCTCCATGAAAGATCACATTAGAAATTTCTATTTGGTAGTTTGACTCACAAAGATGTGTTATGTAGGATTTTCCCTTATACTTTTGATAATAAGACTTCTACATGGTAATGCAATCTACCGGTTGGATCCATAACTAGATGGGATAATTTCGAGAAATCCTTCCTCTGTAATTTCGGGGATGAGAAAACCCCTACAACCCTTTTCAAAGAACTAGTGGCTCTAAAAATGGAGAATAAGGAGAAGTTTAAGTATTTCAATCAACATTTTACTACCATCCTGAATACATTTTCAGCTGATTCTTCCCATGTTTAATCCTTAATGGTAGAATATTACACTTCAACAATACACCCCTCCATAAGCATGTTTGTCAAATAAGCCAGCAAATCTATTTTAGCACATAATTTTGAAGAATCTAAGGAGGTGGAGAAATAATTTATCTCTTTGGAAAGCCATCCTATATCCGAGGAAACCAAGTCATCCAAAAAAAATCCTTTGCTCCTTACTAAGCCTCCTGAAAAGGAACCCAAGAACCTAGATAACGTAGTCACCAACTAGACGGTGTAAAAAAATGACTCTCAATTGATATAATTCCTTACCAGTACAAATGTGTTATAGGATTTTGTCATAGACAATGAGGTATGAAAGCATAATATACAGGATTACCAAGACAAGTAAAATAATATCAAGAGTAATTTCATCCCAAGGAATGTACTATCGCTTGAAAAAAATTTCAATCTGCAGTCCAGATTCATAACAACGGTTAATACGAAGACATATAGCTCTACTATGATGCACACCTTGATAAATCTTGGCACTTTGGAACAGTTGAATTTCATTAACTTGGGCATTTGTGTTTGGAATAAGAGAAGCATACTTTCACGTAGTTGTTAAAAAACTATCGGGGTGTGTTCACATGGAATTATGAAGATATGAAAACGTATGACACTCATATCATTCACATAAAAGAAGGTGTCAAAAATTTTCAATAGAAACTCATAAAAATACATCCCACTCTTGAGTCGTTGATCCAAAAGGAGATGAAAAATCTACTATATTCTTGGATTATCTTCAAAGTCTATCATTCTACCTGGGTGTCAAATCTAGTACCAGTTAGAAAGAAATATGGGGAAATCAAGTTATGCGTAGATTTCAAATTTCTGAACCGAACCTATGACAAAGATAACTAATCGTTACCCCTATAGAACAGATACTCCAACTCGTCTATGGTTCACAGATGTTTTATCTATTAAGCGGGTTTTCTTGATACAATCAGGTTCTCGTAGTGGAACCTAACCGACTAAAGTCCACTTTCAGAACTAAGTGGGGAATGTTCGTGTATCAAAGGATGCCCGCTAACTTGATCAATGCATGCATGACTTTCAAAAGGGAAATGGACATAGAATTTAAAGGTGTGATCATTCCAAGTGTGGTGATCTACCTCGATGATGTCACAATGTATTCCAAGAAAAGAACCAATCACCCACACCACCTAAAACAAAATTTTGAAAGATGTAAGAAGTATAGTATATCTCTGAATCCCAAGAAGAGAATATTTGTTGTTTCATAAGGAAACTTTTTGGGGCACATCATTGCTAAATATGGGATATTTATCGATCTGTAATGCACTAAATATATCATGTAGATCCCATTCCTGAACAACAAGAAATCAATGCAATCATTTTTTGGAAAGATAAATTTTGTACGAAGATTTGTGTCTGACTTTGTTGAGATAGTTAAACCTCTTGAATAGATGATCAATAAAGACACACAATTGAAATGGATTTTTGTTGAGAAGGAATATTTGAAAAATTAAAAGATGCCATAGTGCAACCCCTACACTACAAAGTCCAAACTTCTCCAAATATTTCTTGTTGTACACATTTGCTTCTGATCATTCTCTTGCAATGGTGCTCATCCAAAAGGATCGGCAAGGGAATGAATGGACCACAACATTAATGACCACATGTCGTCAAGGTGTTGAACTGAACTACCCACTAGTGGACAAGAAAGCATATGTTGTTCACAAAACCATCAAGAAGTTTGTGCCTTATGTATTAAAGAAGAATACCAAGGTAATTTTTCCTCACCTAGCTATAAGATCCCTCTTTGTACAAAAGGATCTGGATGAAGAGGAGGAAATTGGATGACAACCTTACAAGAATATGACCTATAATTTAATCATGAAACTATTGTCAAAGTTCAAGGCCTTCTCAAATTAGTGACTGAGGCCATGGATTCATAAAATCAAATGGAAGAGGGCTGGCAAGAAGAACCAATATTGTATGCACAACAACCTTCCTATGTACTAGCACTAGGTAATTCATGATACAACAATCTCAAGCAATATCTACATTATGGCACTTCTCCCGAACACCTTAATGCTAAGAACAAAAGAGCATCGAGATTAAAATCTACAAAATAATAGTTATTCCATTGTATCCTTTTCAAAATAAACTATGTTAGAGTTCTCCTCAGATGCCTGAAGAAACAAGATGTTGACAAAGTCCTTAAGGAAATTCAATATGAACTAGCTAGAGGACAGCTTGTAGGAGAAGCTACAACTCACAAAATTATGAGGGATGGATATTATTGGCCTACGGTATTTAAATACGCCCATGATTACTCTCATAGATGTGATATTTTCCATAAATCCACTAGAAGAGAAAGTAGGTTTGTTGTTCCACTCCAACCTGTTGTTGTTGAAAAACCATTTGAACAGTGGGGTTTAGACATCATTGGTGAGATCACCCCTCATTCATTCATAAAATGAAGGTATATTCTCACAGCCAATGATTATTTCACATGATGGATAGAAGTTGTACCATTTACTAAGGTAAATGAAGAAGTGGTGATTAATTTTTTGGAACAACACATTATAACTAGGAGTGGGGTACCCACAACCCTTGTTTTTGACAATGATACTTATTTCTCATCTTTGAAATTAACTGAGTTTTCTTTAGAAAAATGAATTATTCTCAAATATGCAGCTAACTATTACCCTCAAGGAAATGACCTAGTTGTTTCTATCAATAAGAACCTAATTTGTATCCTGAAGTGAGTTGTAGTAGATCAACAAAGAAATTTGAATAATGCTCTACCTAATGCTCTTTGGGTAGACAAGGTCACTCTGAAAGCATCCATAGGGACCTCCCCATACTTTCTCATTTATGGGAAGGAATCCATCCTTCCCCTAAACATCTTCCTACCTTCCCTCCAACTCACACACCAGTCACCCGAGAGGGAATGTCTCACCATCCACAAATGAATAAACACCTTAGTTAAATTGGAAGAAGACTGAGATGGAGCCAAAACAAAATTTGATGCTCACTGGCATATCATAAAATGAGGGTTAGATTAGAAATATGTTTGTGAAAAGGACTTTTAGATTGGCGACCTGGTTCTGAAATGGGACAAACCACGTGAGGATAAAGGGAAACACTCTAAATTTCAACAACTATGATTGGGCCCTTTTATGGTCAAGGAAAAGATTGCCCTAGGCACTTACAAATTGCAAAACCTTGAAGGGGATGTGGATTTTCTCCCCATTAACAAAAAAATCATAAAACACTACATCAAGTAGCCTTATGAAGCAACTCTTATGTACACAAATAAAAGGAGTTAATCCTCCCATCTTTTTTATCTTTCAATTTTTCTACTCCTTTTGGTTTTACACGATTTTTTTCTCCCTTATTCCCTTCACTTTCATATTTTGATTTTTGGTTTGAGCTCTCTCTCTCTCTCTCTCTCTCTCTCTCTCTCTCTCTCTCTCAATATTGTTTCCTACTCAGATTTACTAGAATGTGTGGTGTCATGAATCTTAACATGGATCATGAGTTTGGCACACTGGTACCCATAAGCCCGAAAATTTGCATTTTACTTCTAGATATGGCATTATCTATTTTCCATATTATTACAATGCATGACTCAAGGTTAAATTCCAAAAAGAATTATGATTTAGAAATGGATGAGTTTTTCATTCTTAGTTGTAGAAATAATGAGCTAATGATTACACCCAAGAGCAGGCCCGATACTTCGTGTGAAATCAATAATCTAGTGCTAGTATTTGAGAAGCACCTGTAGTACCCAAGGTTGACTGCATAGGAAGGTAGGTCATCTATAATTGGTCTAGAGGATATCACTTTCATTGGTGTCATCATGCATGCCTTTAAATGAAAAATGGAATCCTCCCATCCACCTCTCTCTAGAAATCAAAATAAAATTATTTTTGTAGAGGTAAAGTCTTGGGGAAAGGCATTCCAACTCATGTGGGACATGCAAGTATCTTTGTTGGGGCTATGGACACTCGTTGGTAGTAGAGCAACGCTTGTGACTCCGTCATGGATATGGATGCTCGCTGGCAGTAGAGAAACACTAGAGAAATGTGAAATCATCTTGTATTCTCAACATTCCTAATACATGATTGTATTGTAGTACATCACTTTCCTCCCAAAGAGGACTCAACTTAAAGGATATTATTGTGATTAACCATATCTGGGTATGGCCACAAACTCTTTCCTTCCGTATTCAATTCTATCTCATCACATTATACACTTTCAATTCAATGGAACCTTCTCACTCTCCCTCTAAGATATGCATAGTTGTTTTATTGATACTCAAGCCCAATCATCTAGATGTTTAATGTAGAGATTCATGGTTTCACCTAGTGTATCGCCAATTGTTGTGCCAACATCAACAACTTCCCTTTTTCTTCGGAAAAAAATCTCATAGAGCCAATTTTTCCATAGAAATAAGGACCCTCCTTTTGATGTCTCAAGGCCCTTTTATCTTGTTATGGAATCTAAGTTGTCTTTCTGGTCCTTGATTGAGCCTTTCCAATCACTTTACTTAAGTTTTTATCAACTTCCTAAGATCATTGATATAAGCAATATCGGTTGAGGAAAAGTTTCCCTCGTCGATACAACCAATTTCAATGAGTTCAACTTTTCTTTTCCCATACAAATGATGGGGGAAACACTTAAAGTTTTGAATTAATTATTTTTGTGTATCGGCATCAATAAACTTTCAACCGTTGATACATCAACAATCCTTATCCATCATTCATCGATACACAATGATTTTATTTTTCACATGTCTTGCAAGTGTATCGGTGGTTGAACATTGTACAATTGTAGTTACACCTAGCATCAATTATATAATCCTCAATGATACATGCAATTATTTTCATTAATCTCCACACTCAACTTGTTCTTGGATATGTTATTTCATATTTTCAACCTACATCCCAAGTCGCCAATCCTCACATGTTATCAAACTATCAAATCTTCCAAAATAAAAATTTGTCTCTCTCTTGACCCATCCGAAATTGTTGACTATTAAGATACTCAAATCCAACTACAGATGAATTTGAATGCTCCTTTTATGGGCCTTGAAGATCTTGGATTTTGATGATGATAGTTGACCATGTCAACTAGGTCCACTTCATCATTAACAATCAACTATCATCTCGAATATTTCTAACAACCTCCTAGATTTATGCATGTGTTATGATCCTTTTTCCCTTTGCTAAAAAGAAAAAACTAATACTCAAATTTACCCAAATGATAATAATGAATTCAAATATTTTTGGGTGATGTGGAATTGCCAACTACCTAGGAATGCTCTTACATATTTCAAAAAGAGTTTGATATCATATGAAGCCAAATTATCTTTCAACAATTAAAATCAAATACATGTGAAATAAAACTTTAAAATGTATAATTCAACAATAAGTTAAAACCCTCTCATGAAAAATTTAAAATAAAAACACAAAAACCACCTAAAATCTTTAAAAACCATGTAACTAAAGCATTTTAAATGAATGGAAGACAAGGAGTTCCTTGAACTCTCTTTGCATATTTCCCTTTAAATGAATGGAAGACAAGGAGATCCTTGAACTCTCTTTGCATATTTCCTTATAAAAACTTATGCGATATCTCTTATTTGGAAACTAAAGAGAAGAAGCTCAAAACCTAGAAATACAATACTAGTAATGATGAATTATGGACTTCATGTAAAAACTTACCTTATTAAAAAGAATATAGGAAACACCTACATTTTACATATAACAAGCACCCTATTTACCATTTACCATAGACAACGAGACCAAGGCGTAACCGTTTCTTATGTCCAAGGTTTTTCATTAAGCAATGGAACAATGTCAATATAGGTTCTACTATCGAAATCGTTGAACCAATCATAAGAGGAGAGGCGTTGGTCCCCAATTAAAATTAACATAATTATAAATGCCATATAATTAGGTTTTGAGTACCATCTCAAACAAATCTCCATTAAATTTAGTAGTTTGATGAATGGGAGTGATCCATGCCTGAATATGTGTCTCTTCTCACACCAGTTCTTCGATTGTCTTCCCCATTTTGTTGGTTCCGCTATCATGCAATTTCTTCCTGTTAGGAAGCAAAAGAATAAACAAAGAAATATTTTAATAGAAAAGAAAACAAGACATAACAATCACACAATTTGACACAATGTTTACATGGGAAAACCCTTTTAAGGGAAAAAACCACGGGGTAATGATAATCAATATTCTTATAATTCAAGGGAGAATTACAACAACCAAATTTCAGGTTTACATTATTCCTCACACCTCATCCCACACACTTCGCTACACTACTTGCTTGCTCACACCTCTACGAGTATGCTAGATATATAGGATCTGTTAGACGATTAAACAAACTAGTTACAACCTGGTCCACCAGTTACACAAACTGATCATTGTAGTGTGCATGCATACACATTCCATTTTTAGTTGATACGGTGTGCATGCATCCGCATCATAGATGATTTTATGGGCTAAATTTCGCAAATAGGATAATTTTCCATGTTTTTTCCCAAAAAAAAGATTCTCCAATTTCCATTTTTTCTAAAAATGATTTGCCCAATTACCATAGAAAAAATTATTTTACCTAAAAAATCGCCAAAATTTTATATAAACTACATAAAATCCTTAGAAATTTGAATATTTTTACAAAACTATTGCCAAACATTTTACATCTTGCATATTAAGGACCAGTAATATTAGCTCGGGTTTCTACATTTTAATACAAATTTCCATCCTTAAAATCATCCTTGATCCGCATGGGAAATGAGTTGGCAGTTTCAACAATCTCCACATTGACAACAATTTACCTGATATATCATGCCCAAATTAATTCATCACCTTTTCTGCAAGCCAAGAGAAGCCAAACACCATCATAGCTTCTCTAACAAAATTGGTTTTGTGAACATGTCTACAGAATTCACTTTTGTATGCACCTTTTCTAGATCCAGTCTCCCTTCATCAACAACATGTCTTACAAAATGGTATTTAATATAAATGTGCTTCAACTTACTATGATAAGCTGGATTTCTAGCCAAATGAATAACACTTTGACTATCGCAAAATACTTTCTCCTTGTCCTACATCATTCCAAACTCGCCCAACAAACCTTTTAACCAAAATTCCTCACATACATGTGAGGAAGCCATATATTCTTCCTCGGTAGTGGATAAAGAAACTATGTTTTGAAGCTTTGACATACAACTAACAAGTCCTCCTACAAGAGTAAAGACATATCCTGAAGTGGATCTCCTTTTTTCCAAGTCACCTGCAAAATCTGAATCGACATAACTGCATATTGAATCACTTAACCATCATAGGTGATAGAATAATTACGTGTGCCCCTAAGATACCAAAGCACCCATTTCACTACTGCTCAATGCTCTTTACCTATATTTTCCATGTATCTACTGAAAACACTAACTGCATGTGAAATATTTGGTATAGTACTCACCATCACATACATCAAACTTCCTACTACATTAGCATATGGTGTTGTAGGAAAATCTCCCTGCGGAAAGGTAGATCTCCTCTTGAGAGCTAGACTCTTAACCCTTAAGACAGAAGGTGTTTAACATGGACACTGACTTCCTTTTAGATCTAGATAAACTAATATGTGAGGAGGAAGGAGAAAAGAAGTACCTTTTTACCGGTGTTTGTCCCTGCACAGTCCGAGTTGAGCTCCAATCTTAAACTCCTCAATAAGCCCTGTAGACAAACAAAGATACAACCAGCTTCCTACTCTACTGAGATTAGCTCGAAATAGATCTATCTATTAGAGACAAATTCATGTGAGATCAAACATAGACTTGAATGAAATAGGCCAAGCATATTATATTAATGAGAACAACAATGAAGAAAACTTACAACCATAGATGTGAGTGCAACAGCTTCATCAAGTTCCCCTTGTCCAAACCCTTGCTTAAACATTCCACGCACATAATGTTGATGTTCCAGATGGCATCTTCCTCATGAGATCATAAGTTATATGCTTCACAATAATTTTCCATCTCCTTTCAATACCACTCATGAGATCATAAGTTTGGTATAATTCTCAATCTCCCTTCCCCTTCCTCCATGGAAATCCGTCATTATATAAGATTTGGAGACTTAACCACCATGGAGAGAATCTCTCATCAGATCCACTAAGAAAGGGATCTCTAAGATATTTAGGGAGAAAAATATCTCTTAAGGATTTTGGGGAGGAAATATCTCTCAAGGATTTTAAGGAGAAAATATTTCAACCATCCATGAGATCCTCCACCTTCCCTAAAAATAGGAAACCAAATGTGAGGTGGATCCTCACACTTAATTACTTTCTTTTTCATGAATATTAATAATAATTCAT
>JZKD02S1229124.1:292895-305975 GCA_000966675.3 Picea glauca
TGACTAGGGATTGTGACATAGGTTATTCCATGGTGTCAAGGTGTATGCGACACTTATACGACACTTTACGACACTTAGGGTGAGGTACCTAGGTGTGAAAATTTCATGTGTAACATATGGTACACGAGACATATAATCATTTTATTCATCATTACTAGGACATAAACTTGAAGAAAGATTGAAATGGGAAGCCAAATGGATTTGTACGGGTTTCACATTATTCATGTCGAATCTCATAAGTATTTATCCACATACTTTTGTTGTGATAACCACAACTTACCATTTTTCCTGTCTCTGTGTATCTCCATGACCAAGATTTGTTTTATTGGTCCTAGATCCTTCATATCAAACGTCCTAGCCAATTGAGCCTTTAACCTGTTGATTTTGACCATGATTTTGCTTGCAACAAACATATCACCAACATATAACATCAAAATAATGAATATGTCATTTTCTAACTTTTTAAAGTAAACACAGTGATCATATTCACTTCTTGTAAAATTTTGGCTCACCATGAAGGAATCAAACTTGTTGTACCATTTCCTAGGAGACTGCCTCAAGCCATATAATGACTTCTTGAGTTTGCAAACAAACATCTTATTGTGATCCTGAACAAACCCTTTTGGTTGTTCCATATACATATCCTCGTCCAAATATTCATGTAGAAACGTTGTTTTAACATCTAGCTTTTCTAACTCAAGATCAAGTAAAGCAACTAGTTCTAACACAACACGAATTGAAACAAGCTTCACAACTGGTGAAACTATTTCATGAAAATCAACACCTTCCTTTTGAGAATACCCTTTTTCTACCAGTCTTTCTTTATACATTTCAACTTTATCATCAACACCCTTTTTTCAGTTTGTATACTCACTTACAACCAACAACCTTCCTGTCCTTTGGAGGTTCTACCGGGGCCCATGTTTTATTCCTCTCTAAGGCATCCATTTCTTCTTTCATAGCTTCTTTCCATTTAACATTTTCATATACCTTCATTACTTCCTAATAACAACTAGGTTCTCCATCAATAGAAACCAAATCCACAAATGAAACATAATCTTCATACCTTGTAGGAGGATTCATGACCCGTGTAGATCTCCTTAGAGATGGTTGAGGCATATCCACAATTTCCTGGATATTTTTTGCATCTTCTTCTTCTTCTTCTGGAAATTCTCCATATTCCTCCTTTTCTGACTATGGCTGAGTCTCCAACTAAATTTGTTGAACTTGCAGTACTTGTTCTTGTCTCACTTCAACATCTACCAGGTCTAATTTTATGAGTGAGGATTCATCAAATACTACATCTCTGCTTATGATGAGTTTATGGGCAGTTGTATCCCAAAATATGTACCCCTTAACTCCATCACCATATCTAACAAAGACATATCTCTTTGATCTAGGATATAACTTAGAACACTGATCTTTATAACTAAGAGCATAAGCATCACAACCAAATATTCTCATATTTGAATAATCACGTGAATGACTTGTCCATACCTCTTTTGGAATCTTACAGTTTATTGCAGTTGATGGTGACCGATTTATCATATAGCATGTTGTAAGAACTTCTTCTTCCCACAATTCATGTTGCACCTTGGCATTATTGAGCATGTTCCTTGCTCTCTCTAGAAGAGTCATATTCATTCGTTCAACAACACCATTTTGATGAGGAGTATAAAGCGTGGTCTTATGTCTTTCAATCCCAGCTTCCTTTCAATAGTTTTCAAATTCCACAGATGTGAAATCACCTCCATTATCTATTTTTAAACACTTGATTGACTTGTCAGTCCTCTTTTCAACCAAAGCTCTGAATTGCTTAAAAGTATTAAATACATTAGTTTTTCTTTTAAGTAAATAAATCCACACCTTTCTAGAGTAATCATCTATAAATGCCACAAAATATGATGATCCTCCAAAAGAAACTATAGGGGATGGTCCCCAAACATCTAAGTGAATGTAATCAAGGATACCTTTTCTTATATGTATTCATGTTTTAAACTTTTTCCTACACTATTTTCCAAAAACACAATACTTGCAGAAATTCAAATTTAGAAACTTTAAACTTGGAAGTGACTTACAATAAACCAATACCTTAAGTCCTTTCTCGATCATATGAACCAAACATTGATGGTGTAAATGTGTAGAGTTACTTGCACCTTCAGATGCTACCACTGCTTGATTTATTTCATTCCTTCCTGCAAGCTTATAAAGGTTCCTGATCTGTTTAGCCTTCATGACTACTAATATGCATTTGGACACATTCAATACTCCATCTTCAGTTGTACATTATAACCAACAAAATATATAACTCCCAAAGATATTAAGTTCTTTTTAAGTTCGGGTATATGTCTCACATCAGTTAATGTTCTTACAATACCATCATACATTTTAATCTGGATGCTACTAACACCAACAATTTTACAAGAAAAATCATTTCTCATAAAAGCAACACCATCATCAATAGATTGGTAAGTTGAGAACCAATTTTTATGAGAACACATGTGACTATACGCACTAGAATCTAACAACCAATGCTGATGTTGATGTGAAACATCACAAGTAGAAAATACTTCATCAACCATACTTGAACCTGAACCTGAACCTGAACTTGTTTCAGCTAAATTAACTTCCTTTGCTTCATTTGTGGAGTCCTCTTTAGATGTTTTCTGTCTTTTCCAACAATCCTTCTTGATATGCCTAGATTTTCCACAGAACCAACAGTTTTTCTTACCCTTCTTTCCTCTTGACTTAGATCTTGATGTACCTCTCTGGTCTTTCCCTCTTTCTGTAGATCAACCTTTAACCACCATTGCTTTTGTTATTTAGCTTTCTTCACTAGATCTTCTCCTCATTTCCTCAGCCAATAGAGCTCCCACAACAATATCATAATAAATAGTGCATGTTGTGATAAACCACATAGATGTGACCAGATGATCCCAAGATTCAGGTAATGAACACAATAGCATGATTTTTTTGTCCTCATCTTCATATTTTACATCCATACTAGTTAATTGACAAATCAGGGTATTGAAAATATTTAAATGATCGAAAATTTTTGTACCTTCTTTCATCTCTAAGCTATACATTTTCCTCTTCAAGAAGATTTTGTTTGTGAAGGACTTTGTCATATAAATACTTTCCATTATGTTCCATAAGCCTGTTATTGTCTCCTCTCCAATGATGTTAAACAAAAATTCATCTTTTAGACACATACGGATGGTACTAAGATCTCTTGCATCCAAATCTTCCCAGTGCTCATCTATCATACTTATCGGTTTCTTTGTCTTTCCCACCAACACATTTTGCAATCCTTGCTGCACAAGCAGATCTTGCATATTGAGCTTCCATAGTTCAAAATTGTTCTTGCCATAGAATTTCTCCACCTCAAACTTTGAACTCTGCACATTTGTCATTTGTAGAAACTACCCCAAAACCACAACTTATAATACTAAGCTTCTTAATATGGAGGAATAATTTTAATATGGAGTTATAATTACATTGATTGGTCATGCCATTAGCTTGCTACCAAGAAACCCAAGAAGGATCAGCCTGCTACTAAGAAACCCAATAAGGATCAGGGCATCTCCGAGACCAGCAAGAGCCCTTTCCAAATTGAGAATCAGAAGACCAAATCTGAAATCTTATTTCCAGGGCTTCATATTTTAGCTGATGTTGCAGTTCGATGTCTTGAAAATGACCAGTCTCGTTTCCCTCAGAATATCACACAAAAGAAAAGGATTAGACAGGCAATATTCCCTCCCACAGGGGCACCTTTCTTGCAGAAGAGAGTGGTCAGAAGAACCAAAATTTCTCTTAAACATCACCAGTCAGATTCTCTGCAGATGCTTCATTATTTACAGAAGAACCTGAGTGCTTCCAATTCAAAGCGTCTCATGATCGCTGATAACATCTGCAAACTAGCTGACCCAGTGTGCATAAAGCCGAGTGAAAATCAAATTGTAGGTAATGGAGTCGATGAAGATCAAATGTCGATCCCACAATTGTGTTTCTCTAATAGAAGTGGATCCCAAGGATTGTCTTCAAAGTATTGTGACTCTATCCTCCAGCCATGGAAGAGAGGTGCTAGAGGATAATTTAAATCTCCATGTTTGTTGAATTAGGGCTGAAATCATTGTATGATTTTTTCAAGTTGCCACTTGATTTTTTGTTGTGAATATTTGAATGCTTCCTACTGACTACATCACAGAGAGAGGAAATGTTGTCTATCTCCATACACCATATGTAAATGAGAGAAGGCCATTGATAAACATTTTTCCGTTTTTGGGTTCTGGCTTTCCTCTCCGTTGTATTGAGTGTACATTATGAAACTTCTGGGAAATATGATTTGAGTATCCATTAATTTGTTTATACCAGAGGAGTTTCATATTTTTATTTCAAGTTGTTTTCCAGCTCTATTCTAATTGTAAACCTTTTCACTTCTGCAAACTAACAGTTGTCAACTATAAATACTTCTACTCATAACATGTACTTGTAGTTAAACAGTTTATAACATGAATTTTGGTATCGGTTGGTGTGAATCAATTTTCTAATCTTGTTGAATATTGGAAGAATCTTTCAACTGATCTTCTATCAGGTAAATTGAATCCATATTCAAATAGTCTAGCCATTGCTCATAAGAAAAATGAATGAGATTCCTTCATGCCAGTTTGTAATGAATACTTTTGTTGGCATTATGATATATTTAAAATCTTTGTTGTTAGAAGTTTTATTAGTATTCTATAACCTCTAAAGAATGTGGCTTTGTTCTTTTAGTCTTTCTAGTTTTTCTTTCAAATCCTCTGCATGTAGACCAAGACAAATTGGAATATAGATGGTGGATGGTTTGAAGGTCACACTTGTAGAAATTATAATACATTTTTAATGTAATTCATTTGGGTCCAAATATTCATTTTTAATGTAATATTTGTTTCACTTACAGAAAATGACGGACAAGAGTCAAATTGCATGAAATTATTGTTAATTACAACGAGAACCATCGTATGTTTTAAGATAATTGATTTTTGGGGGGCATTTTTTGTGTTGAAGCGATTTGTTTAAGAGTAAATGAAATTCATTAAAAAAGTTTGACAACTTTTAAGGACTTGCAATCTTCTTGGTAGGAGTAAGAATATTATTTTATAATAATATTTTATAATTATAATTAATTTATATTTTTTATTTTTTTTTTTAGTTTTGATATTCAACAATTTAATCTTATAATTCAAAGTTTAGATTTAAGATTAAATATTTAATGTTGTATTTTTGGTTTTTTTATTAATTAGTTTTTTCTATTAATATATAGACAAAATATATAGTGATTGCAACATGTTTAATAGTTGAGATAAATGTCTATCAAAGGCTTAAAAGTTTGTTGGTCATTCCTAAGGGAAACTTGGCTTAAACATTTTTTGGCACGTCCTAAGGGAAACTAGGCCAGCTGTCAAAAGGACATAAAATAACATGCAATGTAAATAACTATCTACTAACAAGTCTGAGACATGGAGACCAAAACAACAAGAAAACACTATAAACACTAATAGACTCATAAGGGGAAGACCTATAAAAACAACATGATTGTCATCCATCTAAATCATAAGCCTCGGGAGCCCCCTTGGGTTGAGAAGCAGCAGGTTGAGTCGGGGAGGGGGAGGCTGAGAGCTCTAGGGCATTCCCTTGTCATTTGATAATTGAAAGACACCACCATGCTTCTTAACCAACCATGAGACAATAGTTACCAGTAGACTGGTCTAACGCTCCAATGCATCCAACCTTTGAATAAATTTCCTATACTCTAGTTCCTGTGGCCTCATGCCCTACGCTACCATTGCTTTGATGTGCCAATAAAGATCCACTGTCTAGTGGAATTCGGTATCATTGTTCCTTGTAATATCCCAAGGTAGAACCCTGGTTGTAATTATGAATTGTAAACATGTTTGATAGGCTAGTGAGACAAGTTATTATAAGTTGGTAGGATTATGTGTGTATTAGGCCAGGGAGGCTACAGGCTAAGGCCAGTGGGCCTAAATTTGTATATGTAATTATGCATATTATTAATAAACAATATCGTTGCATGTAGACCGACCACGAAGAAATATTTATGGGGGACTGAACTTCCACTAGGTTGGGTAATGGAGGGGGGCTAAGTGTCTAGGAATAGGGGATAAGCTAGAGGGATTACCTCTAAAGGAATAATATTATATTATTATTTCCTAAAGGCTAAGGTTTGACATAATATGAGTCGTCCTAAGTTCCTAGGGAAAGGGAACGAGTGTTAAGTGCAGCTCATGCAGCCTCAGGAAGACATGTGTCAACCTGGGCGCATGCATTTTATATCTGGGGAGAGACAACGCGTTGGGGGTTCCCTCACCATTTCTCGTGTACCTCACCATTCTCGCGATGGACGCCACTCTGGAAGTCATCCATACTCCCCATTGATGCACACATGCATCCACGCACTGAGTATTACCTCCATTATCGACCTCTGAACAAGCACGCACCTTGAGAACCTGCAATCATACTTGAGTTATCTTGTGCATTGCATGTGAAGCCCGACACACTTGTGTTTTCCTGAGCCCGTGCTATGTCTTAGCAATTGGTCGGTGCTTCCAACATAGTTCCTTGGTTGAACATGGCTTCCTATTATATTCTATGTCCTTACCCTTTTTCAGTTATTTCCATCACCTATGTGTTAGCCGAATGTTGTTGTTGTATTTGCTAAAGAGTTGGTTTGAAGAGGCAGGTTGTCAGGCCTGTGGGAAAATCTATCCAGTTGAGAGAGTGTGTTGGAGAAGTGATTTCTCCTGGAGGGAGTCCTGTAGTAGCTATAGTACTCAGAGACTTCTGGTCCAGCCTGTTGTCGAATCCCTGGAAGGGGAGTGGACAACCGACGGACTTGTGATAGTGAAGGTGTACACTCCTGGGGTGGGACATGCATGTGGGGAATGAGGGTATGTGGGTTGTGGGTGTAAGTGGCTCCTGGGAGAAAATAATTCATGTTTATCTATGTGACTTTCCTGTTGTCCTTGCCAAGCCTAGGAATCCCTTGCCCGGTGGATTTTAGTCCCATCTCGGGGGTGACCCACTGCTAAGCGTGATGAGCAACATGGTCTATGGCTGAGAGGTTTGTGGAAGGTCTGCACGTAGTTGGTATACTTCAATTAAAATATAAGTACTCATTTCTCTATTCATTTACATGCTATGTATTTTTACATGCTATCTTGATGAGTATTGCATGTATATGATCTTATACTTATGGGTTCTTCCTGTGATTACTGTATGTATGATTTTACTTTTATTTCCGCATTAGTATATGTATTAGCAGAATATGTTGTCTGTTTATGTTTATATTTATAGGCAGATGATAATTTTTATTTCTACGAGATAGCATGGCCCGGCCTGGGTGGCCAGGGTGTGACAAAATGGTATCGAAGCAGAGAAAAACAAAGATACAGTTGTTTAGGTAGCGTTACCCAGCAAGGGTTGGTGGTCGGAGACATTACAAAATAGTATCAGAGCCTAATTTCAACATTGAACCTGGATGCGTCATGTAAATGGTTAATGAAGCAAAGGTTTCTGAGTGAATTGTTGTCAAGAGGGACAAAATTTGAAGTTCAGAGCATTCCTGAGTGCCAAGAAGGCACCGTGTGAACACTTGGACTGTTTTCATAAGACCGGGAAGTATAGTGGTTCAAGAAGGATAGCAGAGAAAAGATATTGTGGTAACCGTGGGTTTGGAACCGCAAGGTTTGAAGTTGAGACATAAGATCTACGCAGGGGAAAGACCAACGTTTTCTAGCCATCAGATCTAGAAAGAGGTGTGTGAGAGTTAACCTCAAAGTCCTTAGAACTTCATGACTCAGTGAATTTTATGTGTTATGGAGAAAAAGGGGTCGAAGCCTGAAGTTCTGAAGTCCCGGAGTGGATCTACATCATAGATCCAGGGAAAAGTTCTTGACCGTTGGATCGGTCGAAGACAGATCAAAGCCATTAGATCAAGACAAGAGAAGAAGGTAAGGTGTAATGGGAAGAGCATATCTCAGCCAACAGATCTGCACACAAATGGTTGTGAGTCGTAGATCTCACAACAGTTTGTAAATTTGGCACTTTGGGAGAAATGGAGTGTGATAGAGCGAAGAACTTCCAAAGTCCCGAAGTCTGGATTCAATCTGAACCATCTATTCCAAGGGATATGTGTCCAAAGATTAAGAAGGTTCGAAGTTTCGACACTTTGGAAGAATGGTTAATGGTTGTGCGGAAGGCAAGAAATCCCCTAAGTCTCGGAGTGTCGAAGTAACGTCACCAGGGGTGACGTCGACCAATTCAGAAATTCGGCACTTTAGCAGCTTGGAGAAAATGTTGAAGGCAGGAAATCCCTTAAGTCCCAAAGCGTTGGGTATGACGTGGACCTACCTAGGTATTCCATGTGTCACCACCTTAATTGATGACAACTTTACTATGTGTACCTCCTTGAAAGGTTAAGAAGTTCGGGAATTCAGCATTCAGAAGATTTGAGGTGTGAAAGTGTAAAATATTCCGAAGTCCCGGAACTTTTGAAGTATCAAAGTGATGTGACTTGTTGATATCACCTAAGATGATGTGGACACACAAGATGCATGCCACGTGTCATTGATTTATGTACCCTTCAAATATTATTTATTCCAGTTAGAACGTGACACATGTCACCCTCTTGATTGGACCACGTGTTTGCTTCTAGTATTTCACCACGTGTCACTTCCCTTGAGTATGGTTGGTGAGGCCCCTGATGGATTGCACAAAGAAGTTGAACTTGGCCAAGAATTGTTAAATTTTGAAGACTCTCAAATCTCCAAAGAGTGGAGTGAATCCTCATCATTGATTGATTATGGACATGCGGCAGTAGATCTTGTATTCCAGAGACTTGGCACTCCAGAGAATTCAAGGTGTAAGCAGTCGAGGTCAAGGACTCCCGAAGGCCGGAGTATATCTTGACCGTTAATCACATAGGGCGCATGGCACCATATTCCAAGGTCTGAAGACTTGGTAATATGAAGGAATTTTGTTGCAGTTGCGTTGAGTCGAGAACTCCCAGAGGTCGAAGTTAATCTTGATCATTGATCGAGAGAAGGTATGTGACAATAGATTATAGTCCAAAGGCTGGGTACTCTGGAAGGTTGGAGAGTATGGACAACCCAGAACTTTTGAAGCTCGGAGTTCCGTAATAAATCCCAGTCGTCGGTTGTTGAGGAGAGGTGGACAATAGATCCACCCCACTTTGAGTGTTCACCAATTCGGTGTTTGGGAGAATTGAGGCACGATGTAGCAAGAGCTTATGAATCCCAAAGTTCTGGAGCCCCAAAGTTCTCAAGGCTCTGGATAAGCACCTATCCGATAGCACCAGGTCACATCCCGTGGTCACATGCAAATTGATGGCTGAAGAAAAGGGGCCAATGCTCAAAAATTGTGTTAAAGAGGGAAGAAGGACAAGGAAAATTATTCATTTTATATTTGAGATCTTTCAGAAGTCATTGGATAAGATGTTGGGTTCAATAAGAAGCATGGAAACCCTTAATGAAATTCTTGTTTTGGGAAGACAGTCCCGGTGACAATCTTTTCACATCAAATGTGAATGCTAGGTGGAGAAATCCATCTGCAATACATGATAATGCATGAACCATAAGTTCATATGGAGATGCAAAGAATGGGAATAAGGAAGGTTTTATAGAATATAAAAGAGTTTGGACCTGATATCAAGAAGGAACAGAGGAACTTGAGGACATAATGTTACGTCAAGAATACTCCACAAGAGCATCACGGTCAAGACTAAAGAATGTTAAGATAAATAAGTACATAGTGGGAAGACCTAATCTATACAGATTAATATATATCATAATGCTAGTATTTTTTGATAAAGAAGAATGAAATGTATGCATGGAGAAAGTGACAATATCTCCAAGGAGCAGACCTATAGTTTGGAGATAGCACCTCCATTATTGCTATCATAATGTGTAGTCGAAGGTCATCCTCCATGGAATGAAGGTCATCAAATATGGCATGACAGGAGTTGAATATGCATGTCAATTGGAAATATAAGATGGGTCAAGACAGGGGAAATTAATAACTCATCAAAATAATACCAGTGTTGATAGGATTAGTCAAGAAAATGCTAAATAAAATTTCTTCAAGAAATAAGTTGGCATTAACTATCCAAGGTTACTCAGAGAACATGACTGGAAATATAATTGGGTCATGCAAGAGTTGGATTAGAGAAATACAAATAATAATGGACTGCTGAAAATTAATATCAACATAATATGTGGTGGCAAGTATGCAAAGTAGACAAGGAAAAAATCATGGATGGAGTCGAGTCCATGAACATCCTAAGATAATGGAAGAAGAAATCATGAGATATATATCAAAATAATAGGAATTCATGTCAACACTCCAGGAAGGAAATATAGAATAGTATAGGATTGTTGATGCACTCCAAAGGTGTGAAGGTATTTCCACAAGAGCATGGAGATATCAAATCAGGAATAATTTAAAAGTGAAATGACTTCTAAAAAGAAATCAATAAGGAACCAGGAAGAAGAAAATGGTTCTATGCATGGTTTTGAATACAGAGGAGATGGTTCCTAACAAGAATCCATCTTAAGTGACATAGAGCCATTAGTGACAACCCAAGAGGTTGGAGGTATCACTTGAATCTATGATGGTAAGGTAAAAGAAGGAATTTGAGTTAATTCTATACAGATAGAAAAGGAGGCATATGTGCATCCTTACAATATGCTAGAGATTGGATAGGTAAGTCAAGTTTGAAGCTAGTTGGAAAAGAGAAGAGGAGAGTACAAGAAAACCTCAAGTACTAAAGTATTACGTCGGGAAAGGGATGAAGAAGTTTAGTCATGAAGAGTAACTGGATGTTGAAGAATCCAGAGTCTATAAATCAACTTGGTTTGGAATTTAATTCATCCAAGTATGAGTTGGGATAGTTGGATCTAGGAAATTAATGAAAGTTGAAGGTTAATATCATCTTAGTTTGGGACTATAAATGCAAAAGCATCCAAGAGTGATTTGGCTAGAAAGTGCTCAAGTCAAAACTAATCATGTACAATGATTACAGTGAGAGCACAAGAATATTTTGAAATCTAGGATGAAGTGAAAACTCTGAGAACAATAAGAAATATGATACAGGGAGAAAGAAGTTGTTGAAATTGTGGTAGCAGTAGTTGAATTAGGGTTGGTTGAACAACCAAAAGAAGAAAAAGAATTCTTTCATGTTGCAAGTGTTGTTGATGATGTTGCTACATATGGAAGGAAGAAACATAAAGTTGAAGGTTGGTTATAGGTTTGATAAAAATAAGCATGAAAGATTCTACTGCCATCATCCATACAGGTAGCATCAAATCTATTAATGGAAGACATGCAGGTATGAGTTTTTATTTACGCTCATTGCATAATTGTTGAAGGGAATTTAGGTAAAAAATTCCTCAGCCAAAGTTATTTTATAAAATCACATGATTATAATATTGAATGCATACCACTGGATGTTGTAAAGGCTGGAGGCCTGTATTAATTCAAAGCTTCTTAGCTTTTGAATGCACACACATACATAGTAGAATTTCATGTTAATTTGGTTGTGGGGTAATAACCAAAGAATTAAAAGATAAGAACTTGTTATAGGAATGAATGCCAGTAAGCTAGTCATGTATGAGACCAGGAAATGGTTGGATATTGCAAGGTATGGATATGGAAAGGTTATGAGCCACACAGGTACTAAAAGATTCCTACCTTTAAATAAAACTTGGACTGCAACCTTTTTTCTAACACTAATGAACACCACCGAATTATATTCTTGGTGTAGTGTTTGGGTCGAAAAGGAAGGCATCCAATTAATTGGGAAGACAATAGGAAGTGTGTGGAGAATGTGTCAACACATTGGCCAGAATTACAACTTATGGATGGTGAGATACATGACTGAGATAAAGAGAATTATGCAATTCAATGCAAGGTGCACTGAATAAGTATGCATTGAGAATTTCACTCATGCATAGTAAGTGATAGAATTGTATACTAAATGCAATTGTTGAATGTTTTTTGTAAGTACATGCATATATATTATTTCATGGAAATAATTGCTACTAACAGTTGAAATGTTGTTAACTCATGAAGTTGAGGACATTTTAGGAGTTGTTAGACATGGCAACAGGAAAGTTGCAAGTCAAGTAGTCACATAAATACTAACTACAGAAAATTTCTTGTTCAGAAAAAAGAAGTAATGAACTTACATATATTAATTATGAACATACATATGCATTGAATGATGAGTCATTCTATTTTATTAAATTGTTTGGTAACTATGATTGAATTTCTAGGTGCGGACAATTCTAAGATCACTACATATGGTTTTGTACATATGTCAATTGCATTATGATGTACAAGAAATACTGACAATTTGTTGGTTGTATCTATGATGAAGCATTCCTAATATGACAACATCCAAGAAGAATTATAAAACATAATTTCATGTTTTGGGGCAAAAGTTGAATTCCCTTTTGAACTAAGTTTGAGTTCCTAAATGAATTATTTTATGTTCTCTCATGATAACTGCATGTAGGTGATGCAGATGAGATGATGTTGATCAAAGTTAGAATGTTGACTACAAAGAGTAGCTCGGGGAATATGTTGATTGGAAATCTCTGAGGGAAGTTGGAACTCCTGGAGCCATGGTGCTCTGAGACTTCCTGATTCAGCTTGTTGCTGAAGCCCAATGAAAGGGAGGTGTAGCATCTAATGGACTGTGTGACAATGAATATGTACACTCCTGAGGTGGGACAGGCATGTGGGGAATGAGAGACCATTGGTTGGAGTGTTGTTGAGGTTTGGTACCTTGGCCTAGACCATGTTGATATGGATTGTGGATCATGGCTATCTTGAGAAGCCATTGCCCCGATGGAGTCATATCCCTGCACAGGAATGAAAGGTCTTCTCAATCAAAATATAAGTATCAATTCTCTATTCTAATGTTCTAGTGTTGCTTCCGAATGAATAGGTGTAGAAGCAGAGTGTTTATATATGTTAAAATTGCCTATATATATATATATA
>JZKD02S1229124.1:309204-340310 GCA_000966675.3 Picea glauca
TTTAAAAATAAATAAATAAAATTAATTATAGTATTAAAAAACAAATTAGTATATATTTATTTTAATTTTAAATTTTTTTTTTTAAGTGATAAGAAGTTCATTTAGTTTTGTTTTTTTTAATTTCTACATTTAATAGATATTAAGTTAAGATGAATCCATATTAATATTAATAAAATAGTTAATTTTTTCATTCTTACTATGTTATTAGAGGTAATCAACGTTTACAATTCAAACTTTAGAGAATATGATACCAGCATACATCCTTCTTGTATTTGACCGTCTAAAAAGACCACTTCAAAAAAATGTTGGTTAATGTTGAATATGATAATTTATATTATGAGTATTATGTATCGTTACTTTAAATTCTACACTCTTTTCAATATAATTTGAACTTTGATTGTCAACTTCTTCTATAACAATGGATTATTATATTCCCTTAGAATCCATTGTTGGTTTATGTCAAATATCGTAGTTTGCATTGTGAGTATTATGTATCCTTACTTTAAAGTTTACACTCTTTTTAATATAATTTGAACTTTGATTGTCAACTTCCATCACAATGGATTATTATATTTCCTTAGAATCCATGAACTACTTATCATTTATCATTAGTAATAAATGAAATTTTAGCATATGTAATTTTAAAAGTTTCACATTTGTGAGGACTTTTTAACACAAGTGTTGGGCATAGGTATTTGGGGAAATAGGATTTAGTGCACTAATTGTTATACGTACATTGGTGTACATGATAGAGAAGCATATCGATGCTCTAGAACATGTGCACCAAAGGGGTGGTGGCACAAAAGGTAACTTCCATAGGATGGCTTTCTAATAAGAAAACAACACATTAACTAGGGAGCTTTGTTTTCATAAAAGACCAAATGATGCCCGTACTTTTATATGGAACACTGGAAACAATGCTCCATAGCGATTCAAGCCCATCAATTATGGTATCTGCAGTTTGAATTTCATATCGGTTATATATCAATGTCTTAAACAATGCACCTATTATTGTACAACACATTGTGATACATTTTTACATAAAGAGTTGTGCTCGTTTATATGTCGTTGCGGAATAGGTGCACTATGAATTGATTCTTCCTAGATATTAATCCAATGGATGATGTCGATCCATCCCTACCTAAACACATATATATACAATTCTATAAATTTAATATATTGATAAACAATCATATAAATTATTAATAATTTGTTGTTTAATCATAATATTTTGCAGGAATTTAGAGAAAAAGTATTATCACGGACATTCTTGTACAACATAGATGTACATTTTAGAATTATCCTTATTAATTAAAGCATAAATTCATAGGAATTTTGAGAAAATTAATCTTGAAACCATGAATTTACTAAGTATCCATCAAAATCAAATCAAATAATGTTAAACATCTCCCCCATAAGTTGTTTTTCAAATAGAAAAAAAAACTTATATTAGTAAAATATAATAATGTCTTTTACAAAAAAATAAACATCTTCTATTTTTCCAAATCTACATCCTCTTACATATCCATAACCTTAATGAAATATAGTATCGAAATACAAAGCCATCCTTAAAAAAGTTTTTTTACAAAAAGAGTATAGTCTTCAGTTTTTTACTAAAAATGTTTATACAATTGCCATTCTTTCAAAACACTATGTATGAATTCCTGTCCCTTTTGCATAAAATAACACGCCTTCTTCCAACTATAATTCTTACTTTGATAACTGATCAACTTCCTTGTTGTATTCCCTGTCAATATGTTGGGATTTCAAATGCTAGAACTTTACACTGAACTGTCGAATTTTTGACATCCAAGGTTGTAGATTACTCACCTGTAGATTGTTTTTAAAGGAAAACCTATCAACTATTACCTTTGAGTCACCAACCAGTTGTAAACTTTTAATCTATTTAAAATGTGCAAAGAACAAGATACTCCAAAGTGCTAAAATTTTACCCCTGTTATTGGTTCCAGGACCACAATTTAATTTAAGACTGTAAAATCCCAACTCTTAACGCTTTAATATAGCTCCTACACCACATTTTGAACCCTCACATTATGAGGCTCCGTCAAAGAAACCCACCGCCAGATTCCACTCCAAAAATGGAGGCCTGGTAATTCTATGTTGTTGAGCAATCTGTATTTTTTTGTTTTCACCCAAGTCTTGTAAAATTTTATTGCAAACCCTAGCCAGAGACAGATTATGTTCTTCAAAAATAATCATATTCTTATGTTTCCAAATATCCCAAAAAATATAGCAAGGTAATTCTTTCCAATACACCATCTCCTTGATCCAAACGTGGTAACAATAACATAAAGGTCCTCCTCCCCAATTCCTATGTAAATGAAGTTCATTTAAGATAGAGTTCCAAATCTCTTTGGTAAACAAACATTCAACCATCAAATGATTCAATGATTCCTCCCTTTCACAACACACATATACTAGGGCCAATCAATCCTCTTTTTGACAAATGATCCTGTATTAATATTCTATTTTCAAACATAAACTAGCAAAATAATTTTATTCTCAGAGGCACCTTCCAATTCCAAAGATCTAAATACCACTCATTTGATATGACCTCATGGTCATCTAAACATTGAACTTCATAGGCCTGTTTTGCATTGACTTGACCTCCTTTAGTATTCCAAGACCAAACTAAAGTATCGTTCTCATCATTTAACTCAATATCAGTCCAATATAATCCCTTTATATAAAGATCCCATTCCTATTCATGTTCTCCATCTAGTCCAAGAATCTTTGCAGCTTTCCATCTTGAAATATTTTGATCTCCATTAGCTGCAGAACCTACCTGTGCCAGTAATTTAATACCATTTGAGTGTAGAGTACTTATTAAATTCTTAGACAATTTATACAAGGATTGTGCTCCAATCATCATATCCACACCTATCCTAATATCACATCCATTCCTCGGTTTCCAAGCAAGCCAATCAATAATGATAGGTAATAAAGAAGTTAGTGCTCTCTAGTAGTTTGAAATCCCTTTCAAATTCTTTCTCCCTTACCTAAACCAATCAATTACTGATTTCTTCTTCAGATACTTCTTATGAATCACTTCATGCCAAAGTCCTAGAACCATAAGGCTTCTCCAAAGACTCTTTGTTGCCAAAGATTTTCCAAACCAAAAAACGTTTTTTATACCCCAACCTCCTTTCTTTTTTGAATTAGCAATCCTTTTCCAATTAACTAGATGTATACTTTCTTTTTCTTTTTTTTCCAGTCCATAAAAAACTGAACATCCTTCTTCTTATTTTATTTAAAATACTTATAGGGATCTTAGCCAAATAAATCTAGTAAACAAGAATGCTTTCTAAAACTGATTTTACAAGATTAAACCTTCGTCCTAAAGTGAGCCATCTATGGCTCCAATTTGAAATTCTTTTTTTTATTTTTTTCTGTAGCCAGCTCCAATCAGCGAGAGTATAACAATTTGGTTTTATAAAGAAACCCAAATACTTAAAACCAACATCAAGTGATTTTACCTCATAAGGAAGAATACCTTTTAAGATTGTGAGCTCCTCCCCTATCAATCCTGCTTCTAAGAAAAGAGACTTTTGTGAACTGAAGAACATACCCGTAGCATTACAAAACAAATCAAGTTCCTCCTTTAATGCTCACCATTCTGTGAGAGAACCATTTCCAAGTAAAATAACATCATCCAAAAAACTTAAGTGTGTAATTTTGATTCCATTTGAAACTAAGACTCCTTCAATTTTACCTTCTTCAACCAACTTCAGAATAAGTCTACTAAGTTCTTCCACAATAAGTAAAAACAATAGTGGGGAAAGAGGGCATCCTTGCCTCAATCCTCTAGAATTTCTAAAAAAAACGAATGGAATTCCATTAATTAAGATAGAGAAATTTGCAGAACTTACACACCCCATAATCCAATCAGTTGCTTCTAGGCTTAGACCAATCTGAAGTAAAACTAACCTTAGAAAAACCCAATCCACCCTATCGTAGGCTTTCATGATATATAGTTTTAAGACCAAAGCTTTTGAATTTCTTACCTTTATACTATGCAAAGCGTCATGTGCCACTCCAATGGCATGTGTGATTTGTCTACCCTCCAAGAAGCCAAACTATTCCTTTGAAATACTTGTTGAAGGTAAAGTTTTGATTCTAGTAGCAATGATTTTTGTAATTATCTTATATGTTAAGTTACATAGAGAAATGGGTCTAAATCCTTCAAAAGAATCGTGCTTATCACTTTTTGGAATGAGTGCTAGAAAGGTAGCATTTAGGGCTCCTGTAACCTTTCCTTTCAATCTAGACTCTTCCACCACAGCCAACAATTCAGGCCCCAAAAGATTAAAAAACTCCAAAAAGAATTCGACAATCTAGCCATCCGGTCTAGGAATTTTTGAAACAACAAACCTTTTCAGAGTTATCAACACTTCAGATAGTAAAACTAGATCTACAATTTTAAGTCCTTCCTTAGAAAAAATCCTAGGGTAAACTCTAATAACATCCAATTGTTTTATAATAAAGAGATTATCCTGAGCTTTGAAGATATTTCAAAAATATTCAATTGCTTCCTTTTTAAAATCATGTTGGCTTGTAATTTTTGATCCATCCAAATTTTTAATATCCTATATGGAATTTTTCTGTTTTGTATAATTTGCATAGGCATGAAAGAACTTAGTATTCATGCCTCCCGATGCAAGCCAATTGATTATGCTCTTTTGTCTCCAAGTTTCCTCCTCCTGCTTTAAAAGTTCAAGTTTCCTTTTTTCATTCTCTAAAATCATTTCTTTATCTTCATCCTTCTTAAAACCCCCAGGAAAATCAGTATAAAGGATATCTAAGTCTACTTATAGCTGGGTTAATTCCTCCTTAGACAAATGTTTTTTGTTTCTCTCCCATCCAATGACCAAGGACTTTAGTAATTTGATTTTTTATACAAGAGAATCAATTGGGGAAGTGATCTCTATACCCAAAAGCCCGTTTCAATTTGATCTCACTAACTTCACAAAATATGGTTCAGTCAACCATACAAAATTGAATTTAAAAGGATAACTATTATTTTCTTGTTCTTGATCCAATTGAAAAACCACATGCATGTGGTCAAAAATCTTGACATTAACCACCCAAGTCATGTATCTGTAACCATACAGTGCCAAATTTTATTAATTAAAAAGTGATCCAATCTCTTAGCAATAAAATCATGCTCTCCTCTCCCATTCCTCCAAGTTGGGAGAAATTTGACAGGTTCCACATCTATTAATCCTTCTTCTTGAAATAGTTGATTAAAGTAGGAAGCCATAGGATCAATCCTAGGAAAAGAGCCCCAAACTTCCCTAGTGAAAATAGTAAATTTTAAGTCACCTCCCAGAATTAAGTTATGTTCTTTCAGTAGACCAGCTAGCTTCACATTGTCCTAGAAATCCTATCTATTTCCATAAGGACCATAGCAATTTACCAACTTCATTCTTTTGTTGAGATCCTTAACAAGTCCATCCAATAAGATTCCTGCAGGAGTCAAGAAATCATTAAAATCAGCTCTCCTTGGGTTCCAAGCAAATAACAGACCTCCCTATAAACCATTTGAATCCACCCCACAGAACTTCCACATGGGTAACATTTTTGCAAAAATCTCCCTCGCTTTGTGTTCACTGACCATAGTTTCTTGAATAAATAAAATATCAGGTTTTACCAAATCTAGAAACTGTTTGAGGGCTACGAACTTTGGAGCACCCCCCACTCCTCGTACATTTAGGGAAACTACTATCATTTTTTGCCCCTTGCAATGGATTTCTGATATCTAAGCGCCCTTGGTCCTTCCAAGACCTGTAAACTTGTGAATCTAATATTTTCTTTCTCCTTCCCCAATTTTCTAGCACTTCTCATTTTTAAAAGGGAAAACTCCTTCTCCAACCCTCCATACACAACTCCTTTCATAGTTGTTGGCTCCAATTTATTCCTACAAACTCTATCCCCTTCAATCACCACAATTATCTTTTAAAAGGGAAAACTCCTTCTCCAGCCCTTCAAACCCAGCTCCTATTTTTTAAGAAACATTCTCAATGCCTAGGGGCCTGTCATTAGATAAAACCCCTTTTGAAACCCTTACAGAGATACCCGAGGATAAACCCTCCTCAAACAAAACAACAGAAGACTCCAAATTAACCCCCACACTAATTGTCCTCAACAATTCCTTGTTAACAACTTTATTCAAAACGGAGGAGATTGGTAACTCAAACATGGAAGGTGAAGAAACTAGACAATGGTTTTCTAATCAGATTCCCCAAAGAAACTCTAAATCAAACGAAGTAAGAGAGGGAAAAAGTTTAGGGAAAATTTTTTGGAGCTTACCTAGAAAAGAGTCGGTAGTCACATCCAAGGATGAAAGGATCCCCTCTTCACAAGAAACAACAAATCCATCTGAAGACCTTTGCGAATCTATCTCCTTTACAACATCAACATCAAAACTAAATGATGAATGTTTCTTAAAAAAAATGGGACAAGAAATTTCCAGGTGTCCCACTTCCTTGCAAACCGAGCATCTGAATGAGATCCCCCAATAATCCAACCTTTGCAAGTAAACACAGCCTCACCAATCAATTTCCAATTCCGATGGCAAACCCTGGTGTAAATCGAATTCAACCAGTATATTTCCAACCCTCCTATCTTGTCCTGGAAACATTTTCCTAAGGATTCAACAATCGCCTTAAAGGCCTCCAAATTCCAGAAGACCAAAGGACATCCTGGTAATAAAACCCATAAATGGAAAAATCTAATATGATCCTTTTCTAGGTCAAAGAGATGAGTCCAAAATTTAAGCATTAAACTACCAGTGCCATACAACCAGACTCGATCAAGGATCTTATCCACATCAACCACCTCTTTTCACTTGAAACAATACCATCCTCGGAATAAAACTAGGACTTTTGGAAGATAGCCCAACACAGATTTCCAATTTTCTTCAACCCACCAAAATATGTCTTTTTTCGATAGCACCTAGTAACTGAATCAACCAACCAATGAACATAATGAGAGAGATGACACCTCATGCAAACCCAGGTCTCATCTCAACACCATCCTTGCCTTTTGTTTTCTAGGCTTCCACGTTTTTGTCTCCCAGGGTCTCCTCTCCAACCCCATAGTCCCACCAATATCTACTTTGAAGTTAAAACCTTTCTCTGTGAAAATCCTTCCTTTCACTTGCGCTCTATCCTATATATCCGAAACCCCATTCACAACTCTTGTATGAGCCACAGTTCATAAACAATCCTCTCCATTGCTAAGCCCACAACTCAGTATCCGCGAGAAGGTAAGGCCAAAACCCTATATAGTTTTTGGTAAATGTGAAAACCTAAAACCTCTCATCGCTTTTGTCTCAAATAAAGTGTTGATAATCCCGATTGACCTCGTTTCCATTGAGAAACCATCGTATTCATCTCCAGATGGGGTATAACATGTGTCTCATCTAGCCGATTTGCATTAACTAAAGGTTCTGGTTCATACTTTACCTGTCTTTTCAGGCGGAGTTCTACACGAAATTCCTCATATGATTTGTAAATGCTCGCATGACTCCAAAAATCATAGTCCATCGGGGTCTAATATATGGGCCAACTCAGATTCCTACATAGGAGGTTAAGATGGTCTGTAAGCCCTCCAAGTCATCCTTATCAAAAATACACTCCTCCCAAAGAAATGTCCCTCCTCCCACCTGTCAACTAACAGGGTCCATCCCATCAATATATCGACTCCCTTTTTGAGAACTCAAAAGTCTCTTCCTTCCACCTATCAAACCCTAGTGCACACTCCCTCGATGTTTATCGAACCACCAAACCTCAAAACCAATCTCCCCCATAAGTTTGCTTATGCAATATCTCTTATTTCTTATTGAGAGATTAAAGAGAAGAAGCTTCAATCCTAAAAAGACAAGACAAGACTAGTAAGGGTGAATCATGAAGTTCATATAAAAACTTACTTCATTAAAAAAACAAATATCCTCAACCAACTTACTCAACACCTGTTTTTTTACATATAACAAGCGCACTATTTACCATTTCAACCAACTTAGTTAACACTTAATTTTTCCTTTTTTACATATAACAAGCGCACTATTTACCATTTCAACCAACTTAGTCAACACCTACTTTTTTACATATAACAAGCGCACTATTTACCATTTCAAACATAAACTATGACACCATAATGGTTTCTTATGTTGCCCCAATTAAAATTTCCAAGGCTTGTCATTAAACAATGTGACAATGTCAATATAGGTTCTACTATCGAAATCGTAGAACCGATCGTAAGAGTAGAGGCGTTTGTTCCCAATTAAAATTAACATAATTATAAATGCCACATAATTGCCACACAATTAGGCTTTGAGTACCATCTCAAACAAATCTCCACTACATTTCCAAGTTTGATGAATGGGAGCCTTGCCTGCCTGGGCATGTGTCTCTTTTCACACCAGTTCTGCGATTGTCTTCCCCATTTTGTTGGCTCCGCTATCATGCAATTGTTGTCCCAGGTAGTCTGTTCAGGGCTTCCACTCCCGTCTCTTGAGATATAGCTCTCATATTTTGGTGTAGATGAAGCTACTAGACTACTTTCACCTGTCATTTTGGTAAGTTGTGTTGTTTCTTTTCCCATTATTTTCCATGTAATTTGGAACACATTTTAGTGTTTTGATCAATCAATTTTTGTTGGGTCATCAGTTTGATCAACGAATTTGTTAACCTTTTGATCAAACCTTATTCTTAGTCAGTTTGGTAATTTGGGTTCCTGCCAGAGCTTTGATCTGGAAATTGAAAAAAACGAGCAGTGGTCTTAAGTAATGGTGGCTTCTTGATCATATCAGGATTTGCTTTGGAAATTATCTGTAGTTGGGCTCGGCAGACTCCATAGTTGCAATCCGTTCAATCTTTTAGGTAAGATGGTTGGCTATTGATCCAGTTTTTTTAACTAGTTAGTGCAATTTGAGCCCTTGTACACCGCTTTCAAGGCTTTGATCTTTGAGGAACTTTGAGTTACTTTTGCACGGAAGTGTACCCAATGGAGAATTCCAATAGTATTTGGCAATGGTGCAAACCTCGCAAAAATCTTTTCATGATTAGCAAAATCCAGTCTATGGCAGATGGATTATCTTCGATGGCTAAAATCGGCTCTCTTGCGGATGGGTTCTCTCCAAACATTATTTGCAAGGGAAATCAATGCATCGAGGATTCTCCGCTTCGCAGATCTTCCGCAAGTTTTGAAAGAAATCCATTGAAATCCAGAGCTTATTGCATGGACATATGCTTTCCATTCCAAAGTTCAATTGCGGAGGTTGGTCCCTATGAGAATGGAGATTCAGTAAAATCCCCAATTTTATTCATTCAACATCATGTATCTTCATGTGAGACTAATTCAAATACAATGTCAAATCATCCACACAGTGATTCAGGCTTCGATGTTCAGTTCTTTCCGCGGATATTGGGTATTGTGGATGAAAATTCTGTCGAAGATCTATCTTTTTATGAGAAAAAGAAACCATCCAAATATCAAGTGTGGAGAAGGGGCCAAAAATAAGTTGTTAAGTAGAACAGGTTGTTCTCCAATGAGGGAATGAAGGGCAGTTCAGTTCAGTATGCAAGCTGCAGCAGGGAACCCTTGGTGGAGGCCTCTTCATCTTCTTCAATTTATAAGGTTATTGAAGGGGACATGGAGTTGAAGTCACCGAGTATGAATGGGGAAATGAGGGATTTGAGTTCTAATTACATTGATTGGCCCTGCCATCCGCCTGCTACCAAGAAACCCAAGAAGCAAGTGCCCTTTCCAAATTGAGAATTAGAAGGCTAAATCTAAAATCTTATTTCCATAGATTCATCTTTCATATGATGTTGCAGTTTGGGTGTCTTAAAAATGACCAGTCCCATTTCCCTGAGAATATCACACAAAAGAAAAGGATTATAAAGGCAATATTCCCTCCCACAAGGTTACCTTTCTTGCAGAAGAGAGTGTTTAGAAGAACCAAGATGGTATTAAGGCATAGAATTCGGACTCCCGGGATTCTCCTCCAATACAAGTATTCATATAATACCCCCACAACATCTTATAGGTAGAATGCACCAAGCATCTACTCTTACTGCCCGGGAAAAATTGGTGGAAATGGGAGATGTTGGAGCCGCCTTTTTCATTTGGTTAAAATCTATTTTTTAAATGTCGTTTCTTAAGTTCTTTTTCGCTTCGTGACATTCACCTATGAAAATCTCAGTAGTCTCGACATGAGAAATAGCGGGGGATGTGATGTTTCATAAGTTACCACTTTTTATCATTAAATTAAGTTTGTTTCTTTTTGTACCTCAGAATATCGCTCTTCGAGAGTTACAAGTCACAATATTTACAAACCCCGATGTGCGAGGTAGTGAAAAGTTTTAAAAGCTTACCTCAGGTGAAAGCTAAGAGTGAGACCATGTAAACCCCAGTCAAGTGCTGTCAGGATTTCGCATCTCGGCGTTCACTCTCTCCTAAAACATTACCGCTAAAACTCTGAAAGACGAAGCCATGAAACTTTTACCTAAGTAACCCAGGTTAGAGTTAGGGTTGATTAGTTTTGACCATGATTTATGTTTCTTGAGATTTCGCGACTCGGCATACATTCCTCCTGGAAAATATACCTTCGAAGTCCCAAGTCACGAAGTCGCGATATAAATTAAAGCATAATCAATTAAAACACTTAATCCTATCTACATCCTTGCTTAATTAAATCTAATCATCGCAATCTCGGGTTTTAGAGGCTCAAAAGGTTAGAGTTAAAAGTCTTGATACAGCGAACGTTGAAATGTTGATTTAAATCCTGATTAAGGAAGCCAAGCCAGCATAATAAGTGTTTAATGAAAATGATAATAGTGCGCAGTATACGAGGTAATTTCAAATGTTCCTTGCGCCAGCTTGTGTCACAAACCATTGAATTTTATGGCATTAATTGGAAATAAGGCAAAACGGCAAAGTAAGGATATGGTTTTTATTGCCAAAATCTCTATCTAAATATGATTGGACCATTCTAATCGTAAGGACATCGATATGTTAAATGGTTGAAGATATAGATCTTTTGCTTCCTATTTTATTCATAAAGTTCATTTCTATCCCGCATAGAGAAGTTTTTCTCAGTAAGCTAACTTCTATATGTATACGCATTTTTATTGTAGAAGAGATAAGTTACAATCCCCTGTCATGGCCCCGCGAAAAGCATCCAAGGCAAACGTTGAGGTTTCAGGACAAGGTTATGATAATGTTTCAGATACTTCACCTCGAAGCATTGATTCCGTACGAACCTGGTCATACGTCTCAGAAGTTTTCCAATCAGATGTGGTGAACTATTCGGACGATTCCAGTGACAACGAGAAAGATGACATGACTACCAAATACAAGATCATCATCCAGGCAGAGATGCACAAAGTAGTGGCCAGGCCACGCCTTCTGCCTTACTATGACATGATCCAATGGGCGCTAGATCATGTAGACATCCCTACCAGAACCATCATCAGTGAGCAGAAGGTCATTGTTGGGACCTTTAGACCAGAAAACTTACAGATGATGTACAAGTTACCACCCACGTCGGACTTCACATACAATGTAGAGTTTCTAGAGGGTTTTAAACATAAGGAATGCAATCAATACACGAAAAGTTTATCTGATTTGATCAAGGATTGGGTCTCACACCCACCGAAGTTCAGGGCAAACAGCAATGGAATTTATTCTGTATCTTCTTTGGAACCACAGTTCAAATACGTACCAATGATGACCTGTAGATTGTACGGGAGGGAAGACACCACGCATTTTTTCCTCCCATGGGTGCCTTTGATATACACAGTAGCAAAAGGCTCTTCTTTTGATTGGGCCAAAATGTTATCAGATAGTCTGACCAGTCGGATTACCGAATATCAGACACAGAAAGAAAGTAGGAAAGCTGCTTCATTTTTTATGTCTGCATACCTCATGGATGCAGTATGTTCCATGACGCCTTTTCCTTTGATGAATTGGAGTTGGGCTCCATCGGATGTTGAGCCATTCCATGTATACCATTCTAATCGTTTGGAGGACAAGGCTTCATATTTTGTATAAGAAACCTTCAACTGGGTAATGGTACCGATGCATGTTTCCATCTTCAGTAATCCGCCACCCAGGATATCGGATAGCATCACGGCAAATTTAAGCAGAGTGGTTGATTGGTACGTGGAGAAATAATTTTCATACATCAGGGTTTTCAGCGCTTCCGTCCCTCCGCATGATTTACCCTTACTTATACCTGACAGGCTAGCTTGTCGTGAGATCGCTAGGAAAACTGTAATTGGCGGTATTAGTAAAGAACTGAAAGGGTTTTCAAAAAAGGTATGGCAACCTTTTCCTATTCATTTAAACACCTATTCATTATTAGACTTCGGGATTGCAAAGGCCAAGGCAACAACCCTAGAAGATATAAAGTTGATTCACATCGAATTCAAGAAACATGATCCACACAAGGTCGTGAGTAATCATTTGGCCAGTTGTGGCCTTAAAAGATTTGAGCACGAGAATTCACCTCATGATGATATTTTTCGAGGCACGAAATCTTATGATGAGGTTTTGGCTCGAATACAAGCCCTGTCACCCGAAGAGAGGGTCGATGTTTTCAGATTCCAAGAGCATAGGTGGATTTTCCTTCCTCCAGTATTACGGGGTGAAGATCTGACGATAGTAAAGGAGAAGCAAACAGAAGCCGAAGGCTCTAAAGGTTTAGAACCCCACCAAGAAGAACAACAAGATAAAGAAGAGCAATATGGGGGCCCAAAATAGGAAGCCAAGGCTTTCGATCCTCCAAGAGAGCCAACTTTGGTCATTACTACCAGGAAATCTTCTAAACAGGTCCACAATCCCATTGCCTCCATTACCCCCCTACATTCTTCAAAGGAAATCCCGGACGCAGGTTGGATTTTGGGTGAAAAATTAACACCTATATCAGTATAAGAGCTACCTCTGAATGAATTCTTCTTCGATAAGAAGAGGAAGGTGGTTGTGAGACAAGAACTCTACCAAGAGGCATGTACTATCTTTAAGAAATTTAAAATTTTAATCAATGGGAGAAATATGAAGAAAGAAGAATTCGTGACGCAAATAGCAAGAACATTGGGGGCTTTCGCCACGGTGAACCAATATTCAGTTGGGACCCTAAAAGATCAGCTAAAACGAAAAAATTGTTTGATCAAGACGCTAGAGGCTAAACTAGCTATAGCAGAAGCTGCTGCTAAAGATCAGGCAAGTGTGACTTTAGAGCAAGCAAGAATAGAAGATCAAAAAGAAATCGAGCGGCTTAAAATCGATCTCGAACAAACACAGTTGATGGTTCAGATGAGTCAGACTCAGATAAGCCAGCAGGGAGAATTGATAGACCAGCTTCGAGCCAAACTAGAATTCGTTGAAAGCTAGGTAATCGATATCAGGATATTTCAATCCCAAGCAATAGATATCATAAAAAGGTTATCGGTGGCGCAGCAGGGTCTGCTTGCTAAAGTAGAAACAATTCAAAGCAGCTTCCAACTCATTGATCAGGTGTTGGAAAACCTCTCTATTAAAGAAAGGGATGCCTGAGCAGCTCGGGTGGCGTTCCAGGAGGCTATTATAGACACAACGAGAAGGGAAATAAGCAATAGTTCTAGTTTTCCCATCGCAGATCAGACCAGGGGTAATATCTTGTTGAAAGAATGGGAGCGAAATATATCCGAAGGCAAAAAACAAGCTATGAAGCTAAGGAAATCTTGCGAAGAAATTTTCGGTTTGTTAAGTGAGATTTGTTTGGGTTTCGATGGTGAAAGTGGCATGGAGATACTGGGTCAGATCAATACAGCTAAATATATGCTAAATATCAAGGAAAATGAAGAAAGAGAATTAGTCAAAATATCACAAATAAATCAAATAGACATAGTGCAAATAGACAAATGGCTAATTAAACCGAGTATATTGTTATGCTCTATCAATGCCAAAGATCAACAGGTGGAGGGAAATCTGTTGCTCTTGATGAAAGACTGCTATATTTTTCAGGCAAATAATCAAGCAGAGCCATCTAAGTTGATATCACAGTTGGTGGAGAAGTGCGTTATTTGCACGGAGCATGTGAAGAGGCAGGTTTTGGGTACCAAATGAGAACAAAGATAAAGAAATGAAATGTTTCGACTCCTTTGATTGTAACCCAAAACCTCTAGAACTATTGAGATTCCAGCGCATAAAAATTTGTATAAATATACATTTTGAAGAAAGAAAAAATGGCTGGACCTTTTTGATTAATCGTAATAGAGACTGTCTCTTTTCGAGAATTAATACAAAGCAATCCGAAGATTCCTAATTCTGTCACTACTGTGTTATGAGCTCGTTCTCTCTGTTATTTCATATTCATTCTTATTTCACTTATATATATCTGATGAATGTCGCATTGCAATTTAGTAAAACTTCTACTGCAATGATTAATGTTCAGCTATCTATTGTTTACAGTTTTTCCTCTGTATCATCCACTAGCAGGTACAAGACCTGTAAATCTTTAGGTTGTCATATTTTATGCTTCATCGGACCATTTCTTATCTTATTTTCTTCTCCTGTTTACAGAGTGACATTCTCCCTTGATAGGAGCCTTATTCTATAGACAGCTTAATGTTTTTCCCATAATTCATACACCATTTATTTCAAATATAACGCAGTTACGGAAAAAGGCCTTTGGTTTGCAATTTGCTTTTAATATTGATTTCTAAAGTTCTCTTTTATAAAATCAAATTGATACAGCATAAAAACGTTCGAATTTCTTTAAATTTTATGTTCCTCTAAGACTGTCCCTGTTGTAAGACAACCCAATATTGAACCCGACTTGACAGATCAAACCCATATCACTTTAAATATTTTTGATACCATACTTAAAACGGATAACACCTGGGTAGAACTTGAACGTTCATGGGTTGCAATTGAAAGGGATATAAACATCCAGGAACAGTTGGAAGCCAGACAACGACAACCTAGAAATCAACCCTAGCTTCCTTTCCCGAAGGTATACCCTCCTCCATTTTTACATCTTACTAACTTTCGGATGCCTAGACACTGTACTTTTTAAAGCCTTAAGTACAGACTCTGGAACAACATCTTTTTGGCGCCGTTGTCGGGGACGAAGTTACGAAACCTTTTCCATGGGAAGAACAACATATTTTCAAGTTTCACCCTTTGATAGTGAACAAAGAGTGAGCACTTTCTAAAGGATTTTCTTATCTTTCACTTGGCGACTCTACGTATAAGTAAGCTGGCATCTAGTCGAAGGAATACCAGACAAAACCCAGAGAACAAGTAGACCACGCTTGTTTCAAATCCCAAAAAAATACTAAAAGCTAGAGGTTCTCTTAAGCCGACTACTGCAGTCTATCAGCTTAAACACCCGCAGTCCAAGACCAAAAGTGATTTTGAACCTTCAACTTCACATAGTACACCTCCCGAAACCACTAATTCATTTTTATTCAGCTCTGCGATTAAAAGTGAAATCCTTCCGAAAACCTCTGTTAGACACAAAGGTAAAAACCCGATAGTAAATTTATCAGCAGTTGATATCCCACCGACTCTCCTTTCAAACTTCCCGACTTCACCAAGTCTCGAAGAGTATACTATATACTCAAATCTCACACCCACGGGATCCCCTGATTACGTCTCCTACAAATCTGAAGAGCCAAGTCCTCGCGTCTCCGTTCACTCGTCTTCGCTTCTCTCATCTCCCGAAGAAGCTAAGAATTTGTTTTTAGTCTTCCAGAACCCGCTATATAACACACCCTATCCCCGTCAGGTAATACCAATGGCAGTTGTTGGAGGACGAGCGGGGGGGCAAGTGCCTCCCCCGCCCCCCAGAGTTTTCACTAAATTGGTTGTGAGATATGCACCTTTAGTCCTACCCACGCCTCTTCATGACCTTCCTGAAAATTATATAAAAAATTTACCAAAATTTACAAGGGAAGGGGACTTAACTGCGGTCGAACATATAAATTTCTTCGATCAGTTCGCTGATATTCTAGGTCTAGAACACGAAGACGTTTATTCGAGATTATTCGTTCAAACTTTTGAAGGACATGTATGAACCTAGTTTCGAAGCCTACCCGCAGGGTCTATTCTATCTTACGATGCCTTAGAAGATGCCTTTCTTAGACAATGGGGTGAGATAAAAGACCACTTATATTATCTAACCGAGTTCGGATCTTTAAAGAAAAGGAATTTAGAAATAGTTATGGATTTTATCCAAAGATTTAATAAACTATATAATAAGATCCCAGCCAAAGTCAAACCCTCCCAAGCTGCAGCCAAAGTAACCTTCGTAGGAGCTTTCAAACCCGACTTTGCCCTTCTCTTAAGAGAAAGGAGGGGGGCTACCTTAACCCAAATGCAGGATGATTCTGTAGAAATTGAGTCCAACATGATGGCCTCTGGTAAGTTGAAAGCTAGGATATAAACGGGGAACAGAGAAACTAGACGTTTTAGGGAACAAGCGGGACCCTCATGATCTAATAGATCTACAGACGACAAAATGGATGATATGGCTAGGGTAATTAAAGAATTGTCGAATAAGATTTCCAGAATGGAGCTAGACCAATCCAAGAGTGATCCTTTTGTTAAAAAAGAATTCAAAAGAAACCCCAACCCTCAAAAACAACAAAGGTAGGTTAAAAATGAAGATCAGAAAATCCAAACCCCTTTAAAAAATGAAAATTTTATAGGGGGAAATGACCTGGAAGATTTCGAGGGACTTGAAGAAGACATGACAAATTTGGGCGACAACTGTATTCAACCCTATGTAACTAAAGAAGATTATGAGAGTTCATTGAACACACCCCAACCGTCAAATGAAGAAGATGATATAAACAACAATGACTTCGTTGTAGGTCAAGAAATGTCTAATTCCATGACAGTTGGGGTCCAATCGAGGTATGACTTGAGGTCTAAAAACAAACCTACGTCGATTCCTCAACTGAAGAAAATCCTCCCTAGAGGTGAAATATATGTGCCTGCCCCGAAAGAGACTGAAACATCCAACAACAAAACAAACGAGGTAGACTCGTTGAACCTCAAAACGAAGGAAGTTGAGACCCAAACTAGGGAAATCAAGACAGCTGAGACACCCTCACTGGTAAGAAATCTCATGAGTAATAAGTCAGCTCAGACAAATAAGTTAAAGAAGAGAAAGCTTGAGGTTTTAACCAGGGAAATGGGCAAAGGTGGCGGTGGTTTTAGTGTCGAAAATGAAATAAATAGGATCAAAATACCGATTCCGCTGGTTGTATTAGCAAAAAACCCTGCATATCGAAAACAGATAACCAAGGTGATAGGTTGTTCGGATCAAGAAAGCCAATCAGAAGAAATAAATTTGGAAGATGAAAAGACAAATATCACTTTCGGTCCACATTTCGAGGGTGCTAGAGACACCATTGCCCCTTTCTATATCACCCTAAATGTGCATGATCGACTGTTGCATAATTGCATACTAGATTCTAGAGCTTCACATAATGTAATGCCCAAAGCTATTATGGATAGACTAGGCCTCGATATCACTCGACCTTATGGATATCTCTACTCTTTTGATTCAAGAAGAGTCAAGTGCTTAGGTATGACAAAAGATTTAGTAGTCACCCTTGCACAGGTCCCAGTCAAAAGTGTTATGATGGATGTAGTTATTGTTGATATCCCCCCAAAATATGGATTATTGTTATCAAGGTCATGGGGAGCCAAACTTGGGGGATCCCTTCAACTGGACATGACTTATGCCACAATTCCTGTATTTGGTGGGCAACTTACTAGGTTATACAGGGAAACGAGGTTAGCCTATACCATGAGCAATCCTCGGAATCGTAACAATTTTCCTCTTTACATCGCTGATCAAGATCTAGGAAATTGTATTTTGTCTTTTGATGATGGTATAGATAGTTGCACAGAAGAAAACTACATAGACGAGAAAGATTATGAAAATATGCATAGTACAGGGATCTGGAAAATGTTTTTTGATGGTGCTCTGTCATGTGAAGGAGTCGGTGCAGGAGTACTTTTTGTGGCACCTGAAAATAGGTTTGTCGTCCCTTTTTCTTACAGGCTTCAATGGGATATAGACTACACTAACAATGTATGTGAATATGAAGCCTTAGTATTAGGATTGGAAGCTGCCAAGAAACTGAACATGAAGAACCTGGAAGTATATGGAGACATTGAGTTGATAGTCAAACAAATAAATCGACAATACCAAGACAAACACCCGAGATTGAGAGCGTATAGAAAATGTGCCTGGGATCTAATGGAAAATTTCTTCTCGTCTGTAAATATCCACTTCATACCACGCACCAAAAATTTGCAGGCTGATTCGTTAGCCAAGGCAGCCTCGACTTTCACTCCCCCCATAGCTTTTAAGTTAAAATACCATATAGAGGTAAGGCACAGACCATCCATCCCAAACAACATACAACACTGGTAGGTTTTCGAAGATGACAAACAAATCATAAAGTTCCTCGAAGCCGTGGGTGAATTTTTTGAAACTCACATCGATCAAGAGAATCAAAATGATCACATGTGGATCATGCAAGAAGGAGAAGACCCTCAGGAGTTCCAAGAAAAAATTGCCAACCATCGCATGTTAGTTTTAAAAAATAATCAGATTCCAAAGGGACTAATCCCCCTGGAGAGACTTTTCGATCAAAATGACATGCCTTTAAAATCTACTCTTCAACCCCAACCAGAAGAGGTCGAAGATTGCGATATAGGGACAAAAGAAGAACCCAGGATGGTGAAAATATCAAACTATCTTCCTCCTGAGGTGAAAAATAAGTATAAAGATTTGCTTGCACGATATAAAGATGTTTTCGCTTGGCCTTACGAAAAACTTAGGACTTACAACACTACCGTGATCGAACACAAGATACCTCTGAAGCCTGGTATCAAACCCTTTAGGCAAAAGCTTAGACAAATCAACCCTATCATATTACCCGTAGTCAAAAGAGAAGTCAAGAAGATTGTAGATGCGAAAATAATAGTACCACTGAGATACTCCGATTGGGTGGAAAACTTGGTCCCGGTTAGAAAAAAGAGTGGAGAGATTAGACTGTGTGTTGATTTCAGAAATTTGAATAAATCTTCCCTAAAAGACAACTATCCTTTACCTAAAATGGATCACGTCTTAGAAAAGGTAGTCAGATCAAATAGGATGTCTATGATTGACGGTTTCTCTGGGTACAATCAAATTGTTGTAAATGAACAAGATAAAGAAAAAACAACTTTCACTACACCCTGGGGTACATTCATGTATGATAAAATGCCTTTTGTTCTAATTAATGCAAGTGCCACTTTCCAGCGTGCTATGGATATCGCTTTCGTCGGTGAAAGAGACAAGTTTGTAGTTATCTACCTCGATGATCTAACCATTTTTTCTAAGTCTGACAAAGACCATTTAATGCATCTCAAATAGACTTTCGAAAAATGCCGCAGGTTCGGTCTGTTTTTAAACCCTAAAAAGTCTCACTTTGCCATGCAAGAAGGTAAACTCCTGGGCCATATTGTGTCCCGAGACAGAATTAAAATTGATCCCAGCAGGGTTCAAGCTATAGACACAATAAATATTCCTAGAAATGTAAAGGAAATCCAGTCATTCTTAGGAAAGATAAAATTTTTGAGAAGGTTTATTCCAAACTTCGCTAAAATTGTGAAATTAATCACAGGTATGTTAAAGAAAAATAGCGAGGTAAAATGGACAGCAGAGGCCAAAGAATCATTTGCACGTATCAAGAGGGTTATAAGCGAGGCACCTGTACTGGGAAGCCCCGACTATCTAAAGGATTTTCTCATTTTCTCATTCGCTTCCGAGCACACTATTGCCGTGGTGCTCCTCCAGAAAAATGAGGAAGGTTTCGAACAACCGATAGCCTTTTTTAGCAAAATTCTCAGAGACGCGGAACTAAAATATGATATAATGGAAAAACAAGCATATGCTATAGTAAAGGCATTAAAGGCTTTTAGGACTTATGTATTTCATTCCAAGATAATCTTGTATGTACCTACTAGCTCAGTTAAAGACATTTTAGTGCAACCTGACAGTGATGGCAGAAGGGGACGGTGGCTCGCAAAAATTCAAGAATTTGATCTGGAAATAAAGTCGACGAAGCTAATAAAGGGTCAAGGTTTGGCTAAAATCTTAGCTGAATCCAATTTCAGAGCCCTCAGCATAGCATACAGGGATGTGGAGAAGATGAAGATATGAACGAGCTCTACGAGAAAATGAGTGAAGTCAGAATCGAAGAGAAGTTTACATCCTCTGACTGGTACAAAAACATAGTATCCTACCTACTGACTTTGAAGTGCCCAAGCAATTTATCTCCATCCAAAGCCAGAATGCTAAAACTACATGTGGTCAAATATTGTATATCTGAAGGTAAATTGTTTTGGAAGGACCCACTTGGCCTCTTGTTGGTTTGTTTGGTTGAATCTGAAACAGAGAAGGTCATAAGCGAATTTCGTGAAGGAGTGTGTGGGGGACATCACGCTTGGAGAGAGACATCTTATAAAATCCTGAGGGCAGGGTATTATTGGCCTAAACTTTTCTCGGATGTAAATGCCAAATTCAGGGCTTGCGACCCTTGACAACTATTCACAAGCAAGCATAAACTCCCAACATTACCTTTAGTTCCAGTCAAAACAGAGGCTCCTTTCCAGCAATGGGGACTGGATTTTATAGGCAAAATTAACCCCCATTCCAGTGCTCAACACAAATGGATCCTAACCGTCACAGATTACTTTACTAAATGGGTAGAGGCTATTCCTACCAAGAGGGCTACAGATTCAGTGGTAATAGATTTCCTAGAAGAAAATATTTTATCTAGATTCGGTTTCCCACGAAAGATAGTAACAGATAATGCTCAGGCTTTTAAATCTATGGCTATGATCAGTTTTTGGCAAAAATACAATATTGTACTCGGCCATTCTACGGCATATTATCCCCAAGGAAATGGACTGGCCGAGTCTTCGAACAAGAGTCTGATCAACATAATTAAGAAAGTGTTGAACGAGAACAAGAGATCCTGGCATGTACATTTAAAATACGCACTATGGGCAAATAGGATTGGCACAAAAAAATCCATCGGCATTTCTCCTTTCCAGATGGTATACGGGACTGACGTGGTATTACCTATAAACTTGGCACTTCCCGTAATGAAACTATGGCAAGATGAGAAAGAAGAACCAAACCACGTCACAAGGAGAATAAGTCAGCTGATCGAATTACAACAGCACCGGGTCAAGGTGGACGAAATATTACAAAAATATCAAGACGACATGAAAACGTTATTTGACCGTAAGACAAAAGACAGAGAGTTTCTTCCAGGTGATTTTGTCTTAAGATGGGATGCTAGGAAGGAAGATTCGGCGAAACATAGTAAATTCAATCATATTTGGTGTGGACCATTTAGAGTCGCAACTTCCGAAGGAAAAAATTCATTTTTATTAGAAAATCTGGATGGTAAAATCTTCAACGCCCCTGTCAACGAGCGTTATCTAAAACACTACATGAAATAATTGGTTCTCCAAGGTTTTCCATTGTATATATCGGTTTGTATTTGTTTTCTATTTCATGATTCCCTTGAGGTAAGTTTTTAATTTTTATTAATTAGGTCATTATAAATAGAGATACGCAGTTTTCAAATACATTTAACTCTTTTAAAGGACACTCTTTGTGTTTACAGGATTTTGGTTTGCAAACTAAACGAACGAAGGGAGAAAACAGAAGGTCATGTATCAGAGATTTGTGTTCGCCGAAAACAGGTGACAGAAAAGGTTTTCGGTTATTTTAAAAATGGTAAGGTAAAGGTATGAACTCCTGAAAATTTTGTTCCTTAAGAAAGCAGAGATCTCCAAAACATCATAAAGGTCCCATAAATCTAATGTTTTTACTTAATTGATTATTAAAAAGTACAATTACTTTCTCTGGATCCAAATAATTTTAACTTAAAAAATAGATAGGTGGTAGTTAAAACAAACATAAAGTGAAGCGTCTCTAGGGAAGGGTTTTCAAAAAAGAAGTTTTAATTTTCGACCCCTGCCCCTCAGCATACAAACATCTGTTCGTCACCTTTCTTTCGGTCTTCAGATTTGTCTTCTTCAAAATGCCAAATGTCTTTTCGGATTTATATACATAGGGAGAATAGATTATGTTTAAACTTTGAAAGCTGTAAGTGTGTTTTGGAAAGAAGGTTGGTCTTCACAACTCCTCGGTCTCTTACTAAACAAGTTATGCGTAGGTGGATCCTGACGTTTCTAGGTTTTTCAACAGTTTCGAAGGGTTAAGGCTTACTCGAAGGAAAACCCCCAGAAAAATGTTTCCCCTTTTTTCTCCCTATGGACCAAGGTTGTGTGAAAGTCAAAGGAAGGTTGGCACTGAGTAATCAAAGTAAGTTAATAGACCTACATTGCAAAATATTACGCATATATCACCCCTCATACAATCTAATTGCCCTCACTTCGTATTCTAAAAAGAAAATTATAAGACAGATGATGAAAGGAAAGTCACATCTAATTGTACATCTAGTCCGAAGAGATGATGAAAGCAAATTCATAAATGATTGCCCTCGTCTCATCATTTAAATGCATAAATACGTTTTGAAGTGGTGAAAGGAAATTCAGCAAAAAAGTGGCAGATAACTTCACCGGGGTACTGAACAGGCACACTGGCAGTGAAGAAATATCGGAGATATCTGTAAGGTTGTTATACATGAATTTCACTCGACTCTGGTAATCAACTTTCTCAAGACTAGATCCACATCCTAAGTCCGGACGGGACTCCCCGATTAAAACAAAATGCAATAAATTATGTTGGGTGTAAGCCAAAAACTGCAAGATCTGTTGGATTTCCTAGAACTGTTTTGATTTGTCTTAATGCAGACCTAAACTCAGTAAAGAGAAAGAGAAAGTTGTGAAAGGGACTGTAGTTGAGTGATAAATATTTTTGAGTATAGAAAATCCTTACAGCAGTGAAAGACAAAAATCTTTTCTTCCCTCTGTTTATCTTTTCCCTAAAAAAAGTTTCACAGAAGTGAAACCAGTGACTCCATTTACCCAATACATGCATGTGGTCTACTGTTCTTCCCGCCTCACAGGGAAACGGGATCCCTAGTTGGAGCCTATGTTGGAGCCACCTTTTTCATTTGGTTCAAATCTATTTTTTAAATGTCGATTCTTAAGTTCTTTTTCTCTTCGTGACATTCACCTACTGAAAATCTCAGTAGTCTCGACATGCAAAATAGCGGGGGATGTGATGTTTCATAAGTTACCACTTTTTATCGTTAAACGAAGGTTGTTGCTTTTTGTACCTCGGAATATCACTCTTCGAGAGTTACAAGTCACAAGATTTACAAACCCCGATGTGCGAGGTCGCGAAAAGTTTTAAAAGCTTACCTCAGGTGAAAGGTAAGAGTGAGACCATGTAAACCCCAATCAAGTGTTGTCGGGATTTCGTGTCTCAGCATTCACTCTCTCCTAAAAAATTACCGCTAAAACTCTGAAAGACGAAGCCACTAAAATTTTACCTAAGTAACCCAGGTTAGAGTTAAGGTTGATTAGTTTTGACCATGATTTAAGTTTCTCGGGATTTCGCGACTCGACATACATTCCTCCCGGAAACTATACCTTCGAAGTCCCAAGTTGCAAAGTCATGATATAAATTAAAGCATAATCAATTAAAACACTTAATCCTAGCTATGTCCTTGCTTAATTAAATCTAATCATCGCAATCTCGGGTTTTAGAGGCTCGAAAGGTTAGAGTTAAAAGTCTCGATACAGCGAACACCAAAATGTTGATTTAAATCCTGATTAAGGAAGCCAAGCCAACATAATCAATGTTTAATGCAAATGATAATAGTGCACAGTTTACAAGGTAATTTCAAATGTTCCTTGCGCCAACTTGTGTCATGAACCATCGAATTTTATGGCATTAATTGGAAATAAGGCGAAACAGCAAAGTAAGGATATGGTTTTTAATGCCAAAATCTCTATCTAAATATGATTGGACCGTTCTGTTCGTAAGGACATCGATATGTTAAATGGTTGAAGATATAGATCTTTTGCTTCCTATTTTATTCATAAAGTTCATTTCTATCCCGCACAGAGAAGTTTTTCTCAGTAAGCTAACTTCTATATGTATACACATTTTTATTGCAGAAGAGCTAAGTTACAATCCCCTGTCATGGCCCCATGAAAAGCATCCAAGGCAAGCACTGAGGTTTCAAGACATGGTTCTGATAATGTTTCGGATACTTCACCTCGAAGTGTTGATTCTGTACGAACCTGGTCATATGTCTCAGAAGTTTTTCAATCAGATGTGGTGAACTGTTCGAACGATTCCAGTGACAATGAGAAAGACGACATGACTACCAAAAACAAGATCATCGTCCAGGCAGAGATGCACAAAGTAGCGGCTAGGCCACACCTTCTGCCTTACTATGACATGATTTGATGGGCACTAGATCATGTAGACATCCCTACTAGAACCATCATCAGTGAGAAGAAGGTCATTCTTGGGACCTTTAGACCAGAAAACTTATAGACGATGTACAAGTTACCACCCACGTCGGACTTCACATACAATGCAGAGTTTCTAGAGGGTTTTAAACAGAAGGAATGCAAGAAATACACAAAAATTTTATCTGATTTAATCAAGGATTGGGTCTCACACCCATTGAAGTTCAGGGCAGACAGCAATGGAATTTATTCCATATCTTCTTTGGAACCACAGTTCAAATACGTAGCGATGATGCCCTGTAGATTGTATGGGAGGGAAGACACCACGCATTTTTTCCTCCCATGGGCACCTTTGATATACACAGTAGCAGAAGGCTCTTCTTTTGACTGGCCAAAATGTTATCAGATAGTCTGACCAGTCGGATTACAGAATATCGGACGCAGAAAGCAAGTGGGAAAGCTGCTTCATTTTTTATGTATGCATACCTCATGGACACAGTATGTTCCATGAAGCCTTTTCCCTTGATGAATTGGAGTTGGGATCCATCAGATGATGAGCCAGTCCATGTATACCATTCTAATATTTGGGAGGACAAGGGTTTCTATTTCGTATATGAAATCTTCAACTGGGTAATGGTACCGATGCATGTTGCCATCTTCGGTAATCCGCCACCTAGGATATCGGATAGCATCACAGCAAATTTAAGCAGAGTGGTCGATTGGTACATGGAGAAAGAATTTTCATACATCAAGGCTTTCGGTGCTTCCGTCCCTCCACATGATTTACCCTTACTTATAACTGACAGGCTGGCTTCTTGTGAGATCGCCAGGCAAACCATAATTGTCGGTATAAGTAAAGAACTGAAAGGGTTTTCAAAAAAGGTATGGCCACCTTTTCCTATTCATTTAAACACCTATTCATTATTAGACTTCGGGCATGCAAAGGCCGAGGCAGCATCCCTAGAATATATAAAGTTGGTTCATATCGAATTCAAGAAACACGATCCACACAAGGTCGTGAGTAATCATTTGGACAGTTGTGGCCTTAAAAGATTTGAGCACGATAATTTTCCTCATGATGATATTTTCCGAGGCGTGAAATCTTATGACGAGTTTTTGGCTTGAATACAAGCCCTTTTGCTCGAAGAGAGGGCCAATGTTGTCAGATTCCAAGAGCATAGGCAAAGTTGCCTTCCTCTAGTATTACGAGGTGAAGATCCAACGATAGCAGAGGAGAAACAAACAGAAGTCGAAGGCTCTAAAGGTTCAGCAACCGGTCAAGAAGAACAACAGGATAAAGAAGAGCAAGCTGGGGGCCCGAAACAGGAAGCCGAGGCTTCTGATCCTCCAAGTGAGCCAACTTCGGTCATTACTCCTGAGAAATCTTCTAAACAGGTCGGCAATCCCATCACCTCCATTACCCCCCTACAGTCTACAAAGGAAATCCTGGACACAGGTTCGATTTTGGGTGAAAAATTGACACCTGTATCAGTAGAAGATCTACCTCTGAATAAATTCTTCTTCAATAATAAGAGGAAGGTGGTTGTGAGACAAGAACTCTACCAAGAGGCAGGTACTGTCTCTAAGAAATTTAAAATTTTAACTGATGGGAGAAATATGAAGAAAGAAGAATTTACGACGCAAATAGCAGGAACATTGGGGGCTTTCTCCATGGCGAACCAATATTCAGTCAGGACCCTAAAAGATCAGCTAAAATGAAAAAATCGTTTGATCAAGATGCTAGAGGCTAAACTAGCTACAGCAGAAGCTGCCATTAAAGATTAGGCAAGTGTGACTTTAGAGAAAGCAAGAATAGAAGATCAAAAAGAAATCAAGCGGCTTAAAATCGATCTCGAACAGACACAGTTGATGGTTCAGATGAGTCAGACTCAGATAAGCCAGCAGGGAGAATTGATAGACCAGCTTCAGGCCAAACTAGAATTCGTCGAAAGCCAGGTAATCGATATCGGGATATTTCAATCCCAAGCAATAGAGATCAAAAAAAGGTTATCGACGGCGCAGGAGGGTCTTCTTGTTAAAGTAGAAACAATTCAAAGCAGCTTCCAACTCATTGATCAGGTGTAGGAAAACCTCTCTCTTAAAGAAACGGATGTTGGAGCAACTCGGGTGGCGTTCTAGGAGGCTATTATAGCCACAACGAGAAGGGAAACAAGCAGTAGTTCTAGTTTTCCCATCGCAGAGCAGACCAGGGGTAATATCTTGTTGAAAGAATGGGAGAGAAATATATCTGAAGGCAAACAACAAGCTATGAAGCTAAGGAAATCTTGTGAAGAAATTTTCAGTTTGTTAAGTGAGATTTGTTTGGGTTCCGATGGTGAAAGTGGCATGGAGATACTGGGTCAGATCAATACAGCTAAATATATGCTAAATATCAAGGAAAATGAAGAAAGAGAATTAGTTGAATATCACAAATAACTCAAACAGACATAGTGCAAATAGACAAATGGCTAATTAAACCGAGTATATTGTTATTCTCTATCAATGCCAAAGATCAACAGGTGGAGGGAAAGTTGTCGCTATTGATGAAAGACTACTATATTTTTTAGGCAAATAATCAAGTAGATCCATCTAAGTTGATATCACAGTTGGTGGAGAAGTGCGTTATTTGCACGGAGCATGCGAAGAGGCAGGTTTCGGGTACCAAATGAGAACAGAGATAAAGAAATGAAACGTTTCGACTCCTTTGATTGTAACCCAAAACCTCTTGAACTATTGAGATTCCAGTGCATAAAAATTTGTATAAATATACATTTTGAAGAAAGAAAAAATGGCTGGACCTTTTTGATTAATTGTAATAGAGACTATCTCTTTTCGAGAATTAATACAAAGCAATCTGGAGATTCCTAATTCCGTCACTATTGTGTTATGAGTTTGTTCTCTCTGTTATTTCATATTCATTCTTATTTCACTTATATATATCTGATGAATGTCGCATTTCAATTTAGTAAAACTTCTACTGCAATGATTAATGTTTAGCTATCTATTGTTTAGAATTTTTCCTCTGTATTGGCTACTAGCAAGTACAAGACCTGTAAATCTTTAGGTTGTCATATTTTATGCTTCATCGGACCATTTCTTATCTTATTTTCTTCTCCTGTTTACAGAGTGAGATTCTCCCTTGATAGGAGCCTTATTCTATAGACAGCTTAATGTTTTTCCCATAATTCATACACCATTTATTTCAAATATAACGCAGTTACGGAAAAAGGCCTTTGGTTTGCAATTTGCTTTTAATATTGATTTCTAATGTTCTCTTTTATAAAATCAAATTGATACAGCATAAAAACTTTCGGATTTCTTTAAATTTTATGTTTCTCTATGACTATCCTTGTTGTAAGACAACCCAATATTGAACCCGGCTTGACAGATCAAACCCATATCGCTTTAAATATTTTTGATACCATACTTAAAACGGCTAACACCCGGGTAGAACTTGAACGTTCATGGGCTGCAATTGAAAGGGATATAAACATCCAGGAATAGTTGGAAGCCAGACAGCGACAACCTAGAAATCAACCCTAGCTTCATTTCCCGAAGGTATACCCTCCTCCCTTTTTACATCTTACTAACTTCCGGATGCCTAGACACTGTACTTTTTAAAGCCTTAAGTATAGACTTTGGAACAACAGGAGACATCAAAAGGCTACGTTCTACATTCAGAAGATGGTATAGCCAATAGTCACAACAGTAGTAGACTACACCTGACCATTCCTATTTTGTTATAAATCGGATGAGAGCATTACAGTCTTGGCCACAACAGGATCCAACCCAATGTCTCTTCCAGATTTATATGATCAATACCAAGCCATGTTGGACCATATGTGTTTATGGAGTGACAGGTACAAATATTACTATTGCATGATAAAATTTTCAAGTAACTTCAGGAATAACACCAATCCTGAACCAGAATGGCTTGGAGCATGGTGGCAAAAGTTTGGTCTAAATTCAAGTGTTATCCATCCAGACATCATAGAAACTTGTCAGTTTGTACACTAAATGGATTTATCAAATAATGTTCATCATCTCAACAAAATTTCTAATACCAGTTATATGAACATGTTCATAGATGAAAAGTTACCTTGGGTCATCAGAATCAAATATGTTCTCCAACAAGAAGAAGACAGCACTGAAGATCCAAATATGTACTGAGAAGTATTCATGAAACATTGGGATCCCTATCAATATAACCATTTTCATGACCAGCCTGTCGAATAAAGGTTACTAGTGGGACCTCCCCACTATCAAGTCTTACTGGCCGACAGTGGTGTCAATAGATTTAGTCTTACTGGCCGAAAGTGGTGTCAGTCGATTTCTGTGGGTTAACATTATGAACTCCACTTTGTACAAATTCTTGTCACTTACCTATCGAAGGAATCTTGGAAACTCAGAGCACTTCTCTGGCTTTTGGCGTGGTTTGACCCACATTTCCAAGGTACTTTCGATACGGAAAATCTTTGTAAAACTTGGTCGGATGGTTATTGCATGATCGCACCAACAAGTGTAAAGAAATAAAGGGCAAATCTTTAAAAGCAGATTTGATTCCTGTAGGACAGTTTGGAGTTTCTTGAGGTTAATGATTCCTTTCTCCGAAAAATTGAGATATAAGGAGGAAGGTAGCTCATGAATGAGCATTAGTTAGTCATTCTGAGTCTGCTAAGCTCCCTCTCTTTGAGCTTTGAGTCTTTCTGTCTTAAGTTGCTTTGATAAGCCTACATGATTCTGGCTCAACCAACACAAACCTAAAGTGGCAGAAGCATATAGGTCTGTGTCTGTTTAAAGTCTAGAGAAGATATGAGAAATCCCATGTACTCTCATATAAGTCTGTAAATCCATGTCATTGTTGGCTCAGATAATAAAATCATCTTCCACATATCTCTGAATTTATACCTTGTCTTTTGATCTTGTCTCTTTAAACTTATTGTCGGAAGTTCACTGAAGGAGTCGGACAGAAGTTCACTTAGGTCCTGGAGCACTGTGAGTAAGTCCCGCTAGGCAGGAGGCCGCTAAGGGCAGTTCAGGCATTGGGTTGTTCGAAGGTTCAAACTGATTTCTCCTTGGGTTCAAGCCAAGATAACGTTTGCAGAGCGAAGTTAAATACAAGAGGAATTTTTCAAGCTTCATTCTTCGGAGGAAGCCTCTATGGTGTGTAGCACAAAATTGGTATCATGAAGCCTCTTTGGTGCGTAGCACAAAATTGGTATCAGAGCCATGGCATCATTTTAACCCAGGTATGATAACAGACTTATCTTTCTATTATAAAGTGCACAGACTTATATCTCAATAGTTCTTTACATATTCTATAATTATCTCTGAAAGTCGTATCAAGAGTCTCGGACCTTTGAAAGACAAGGTTTCCACTCTTGCGACTTTCTAACTAGTCATTGCCTGAGCAGTCAGCAATGAGCTTATTCGACATTCTTTCACTCCGGTGAAGAGAACTATAATTAAACACCTTGATTTTTGTGCAGTGATAGTTATTTCTTATAGATCGTTTTATGTTTTGTAGCAATCAAATGGAAAATATGAACCAAACCAATATTGAAGTTATTGAGTCTCAACCCTAGGATTTGTGTTTAAAATTATCACATTATGATTGTCTCATGATTCATCATATTCCTTCCATTGAGACATTAGATCCTAGACTACAAGATGTTTACAAAGGAATGAGACCACCATGATCTCCCAAATATGGTCTAGTCTATATAGAACAATGTGATAAAGTTATTCCAGCCTGTAGATTTGACAATCCCATTCCTCCATCCCTTCAAAGACCATCTATTGATGAAATTCATAAATTCCACTCTATAATGATGGGATGTCCAAAGAACAACATTGACAAAAAATGGATCAAGAAAATGCTAAATTGGGATATCTTTACTCATCTAGAGTCAGAAGATTTTAATCTCCCTATCCCTAACAAAGAAAAATCTCGTCTATCTCAAGAATGGTAGAAATTTATTTCTAAGAAAAATCTATGGATTTCCTTATATATATGGAAACAATGATTAGAAAATCCTGTAGTCCAGATGCTCAAAATAGGAAAATAAGGTTCTTCCCGACATGAATGGAAGAATCTTGAAGGAAAACCAGTAGAATCAACATCCACCTTCCCACCTTTCAAAGGCATTATCCTTGAAGATGACAACAAATAAGCTAGAGATGTACCTTTAATGCTAGCATATGAAGTTGCTCAGTTGTCTGGTTTAGAGAGAAAAGTACAATCTGTGTCTGATCAAGTGAATTGGACTAATACAGACTTAAGAGGAATGGCTACACATACTTTTGAGGGCTAAGAACATTTGAGCACCCCCCACTCCTCTTACATTTAGGGAAACTACTATCATGTTTTACCCCTTGCAAGGGCTTTTTGAGCTCTAAGCACCCTTGGTGCTTCCAAGACCTGTAAACTTGTGAATCCAGTATTTTCTTTCTCCTTCTCCAATTTTCTAGAACTTCTCGTTTTTAAAAGGGAAAACTTCTTCTCCAACCCTCCATACACAACTCCTTTCATAGTTGATGGCTCCAATTTCTTCCTACAAACTTTATCCCCTTTAGTTACCACAATTATCTTTTCCTTTGAAGAGGACGATGGTAAGTCC
>JZKD02S1229124.1:341698-354060 GCA_000966675.3 Picea glauca
ATTTCTCTAGTGGACGTAGCCCACACTAGGTGAACCACGTAAATCTGTGTCTCTCTTGTATTGTGTGTCTTCTGTGTTTTGTTTCTGCATTTGTTTTATTTTATTGCTCCACGGTTATGTTTTTCTAACACAACTTTCACTTAGCATTCTGATCTCCTTACAATCATGCACAGAGCACTTGCGATACACATCCGATCACACAAATCCAGCTACTAGCACTAAGCCTTTAGCTATACATTTTCACTAAGTTGTCCCCCGTACTTACATTGCCTAAGTATCTATTTATAGATTACAAAATGGGCCTAAACGTGGGTAAACCCATGGGCCAACATCCCTTTCCCTTTACATCAACCCAAAAACCCTACAAGGTACTGAAAAATAGGTCTTGCTTGCTTCACGTTGCGCTCCGTATTTGGCAAGTTGTCGCAGCCCCAAAATGGTCAAATATGACCAAGTATACTTCAAAACTTGGTCAACGGCCAACAAGCCCCCAACACTCACCTGTGACTCATCCCGAGTCACTCAGGTCTATTCAATTTCGCCTTGAATGCCTCAAGATGCTTCGACCTATTGCAGTACGACATCCTATTGCTCAGTAAGTTCCTGGATCACTGTGTCATTGAGCGGTCCTTCCAGGCGTTGTTCTGCAGTGATGACAACCTGTTCGAGTTCAACTTCCTGATTTTCAAGATCAACGAACAGTTGGCATGCCTTTTCTTGGATCAGTTGAAGCCGTTGGGAGACTTCCATCACTTTACTTTGCAGCGCATGTACCTGTTGTTGGGTTGTGCATTGCTCTGTGAACCTGTTCATTCTTTCGATCAGGGTCACAATCTTTATCTGCACCTGTAGCATGTCTACATGTTGCTTGGATTCTTGGAGTTGTGCCTCCAATGTCTGCAATTCTGGAGTCTTTACGAGGGTTTCATAAGTCTGGGCACTTCTAGCGCTTAGTTGCTTGCATTCCAAGGCAAAGTTTTTTAATCGGCCAACTGTGCTTAGAGAAGTGCCCTCTCTTAGATCTTTAATTTCCTGAGGGGTCTCGGGCACGATGCGGAGCTCCATATCCATGATGAGTTGTTGGAGTTGTTGGATTACTTCTTCCAGTTGGGTCACCTGCTATGGGAGATGGTCTTCCATCTTCACCTCTATGACTGTCATAGAGTGCAGTTCTTTTTGAATCATTTCCTGAACTTCAAGTTGCTCTACTAGCAACTGTGCCTTTTCCTCATCCCACTTCGCTTTTAGGGAAATATTTTCCCATTCTGCCTCCTTCTATTGTTCTAGAAGTGTTGTATGTGCTTGCATCAAAGCCTAGATGGCTTGCGTTGTGTCTTCTTGAGCTCGTCAAAGGCAAGCTTCGACTTGATCAGCGATCTGGTGTAACTGTGTAGGCTCATCGCTTGTTCCTGATGTTTCGCTTATCAAGGGCGTTGTAGACACTACTTGGCTGGACTGGAGTGCCTGCTACACTTCTTTGAGTTCACCTTTGATTCTGTTGAAGAGCTCCTCCTACTTTGCTTCTTTCTTTTCTGCGAGCTCGAGTGAAACATTGTTCAGCACGGCAATTAAGAAGTCAAAGTCATCCAGGGTAAGGGTAGTTTTAAGCATGGTCCGGATAGCTTTAGATTTCTTTCAAGAGGATATTTTTGGTGGTGTCATATTTCTTTTCATGGAGGGATCCTCCTCCTCTCTTGGTGGAGTCACTTTGCCTTTGTTTTTCTCCACTTCTGTACCGCCTAGCTCGTCACCATCACCTCCCTGCGCAGGTGAGATCGAAGCAGTCTTCGCGGATGTGCTAGGGACATCTTCAACTTCTTCATCCTTCTTAGTCCTGCTTGGCCCAGGTGTATCCGACATAGCTTCAGGGATTTCCTCATCGGACATATCTACGGGGTCTACTGACCATTTCTTGGTGATCTCCTCCAAGTCGTCCTATGTCAGCTTGTAGTAGAATTGGAGTTGTTGTTTATGTTCATCACCGTGCGATGTAATGTAGATGAAGTGGCTATCTTCGCTAAACTTCATCAAATGTCTAAACCTATGAAGTGCATTCGGGGCGATTCACGGTGTAGACTGAATTGTAGTTTCCAGTTGGTTGAATTAGGTGTGGAAGACAGCATTAGACTGCCACTTCTTTTTCATGTCGTTGGAGTACCACAGCATACAAAACTTCGCAGCTAGTGGTTCGAAAGGTTAGATCTCCGGGAAAGTGGATCCCTCTGGTAGCTCCCAAGCGATGAAAGCGATGAGTATGAGTAGCCAACTAAAGTGGAACTCATACCCTTGGTCTTGCGCTCCTCTGCAATCCAGCTCTAACTGGTTGACAAGATACTATGCCCAATTCATCTGTAGTCCCTCGGTGCACTTCTCTGCGAGATCAACTACGAATCCATTCACTTTTTTTGTTCTGTTCTTACGAACTAATTTTCCCATGATCAACTGACATGCAAGGTGCACTGCGTCGCTCTGGATGGAGGCTACCTTGTAGCCTCACGTTCCCTTCTCTACATCGCCATAAGTTTCCTTTATCCACTGTGCTAGTGCTCGGTCGTAAGTCTTGCCTGGGTAAAATTCATGTGGGTCAGGGCCTTGCATGTTGAGTCCTGTGCTCCGATTGATCAGATTCATATCCACAGTAATGCGATGGTAGAAGGACAGCAGCAACCTACCACTGCTAGAAGGACAGCAGCAACCTGACGCATGCATTGAATTCCTGGTGTCTGTCGAAGTGAGGGATCTTCATTACGTTGAGCAGTATGGACTGCGTGAGGTTCTGGGTCTAGGACTATGGGACAATCTTAGGATTATGGCCTTTGGTCTTAGTTAAGTATTTATGCAGAACCAACATGTGTTAGGTTTTGCAGTCTCCAAGGTTAAAATCATTGAAATTTAGTGTTGCGAGCTTATCCTGGTCAGCACGTACTGCACGCACTCCTTTCGAAAGATACGCGGTGATCAAGTTGTACTCAAAGTCTCTGGGTACATTTTCGTGGTTAATCTTGCTGCTCAAAAGTGGGATGTAAACTGGCAAAATGTGTGGGATCAGCTTGGCATTTACAATATCATCTCTGTGCTTTGTTCTTGTCTCGGTCGTGGTTCTGGAAGGTCTTGTGCCACAAGCAGTGGAGGGAGAAGCTTGGGGTCCTCCTGACGATGATTCTTGCACACTTGCAGACATCCTTCTCTCTGACATGAATCTCTCATCCATTAGGTCAGTCAAAACTTCTTCAACTACTTTCTCAACAGCGCTGAGCTCGTCTGACATACAAGCTTGGGTCCACTAGCTCAAGTGTGAAAATGATGTCTAAGATTATGATGAACAGTAAGGCAACAAGGCAATGATTGCAGGGTGAAGTAATCTCAAGGTTCGAGCTCAAATTCTCACTTAGTAAAAAGTATTCTAAGTGTGTGGCACGACGAACTAAGTAGGGAAACTTAGCAATGGTCTTCTTCTAACGGATATGGGGTCTGCATTAACTATGTTCTATCCATTCTGGTGTTGTTCAACGATCTAGTGGGAACCCATAATTGCTTTTCGACCAATTCGGAGTGGAAGTCGAATGGGTATATCGGTCCAACGGCTATATTACTACGCCATGGCGAAGTGCCAGATGTCGTTGTTCTGATATCTCGGTGAAGCTCAATTCTTGTGATATTTTCTTCTGCGAAGTTCCTTCTGGAGTTGTCTGTAGCTTTTCGATTTTGGCCCTCTTCTTACTTAGCTTCCTAGACTTTTTCCCAGTGAGCTTAGTCTCGGTCACCCTCTTTCCATTTTGAATCTTATCTTCTCTTGACATAGTCACTTTGCGTTGCCTAGGATCTTTCCTCAGATCCAACGGTAATACTCCTTCATCATATGGGTTAGATATTTCGGTCTTCTTTGGTTCCTCTAATGCTATTATAGATTCGACATCCAAGTTCTTGGTGTTTAACAACGGAGATCTGTTCTCTTGTTCCTCCATCAAGTAGGCAATCCTTCTAGTCATAAATTCCATGAGTTATTGCTTCTTCTGTTCTAGGTCTTCCTTTTCTTCTTTCCTCTGGATCTGGTCTTTTTCAATCCAGATCTTTCCTAGCAAAGATGGAAATGGGGAAGGGTACTCAATAAATCTAATGACTTCGAACTCTTCCTCTATCGAAGTTCCATGAGTATTCATAGCTATCTGGGTAATTCTGCCACATAGGGTTACCATTTTGCCTTTAAATAATCTGATGGTTCCAAGTGAAGGGACCAGAGCAAGCCTTCCTAGGGTTTCCCAAGTTATTTATGTCATAATATTCATCGGTGTTCCCTCATCCAAGGCACAGTCAATGTCGAAGTCTCCTATTCTTACTTTGATTTTCTCCTGTTCTTTGAATATTTCTGACAAACTGACATCCTTATGATCATCTAGGGTTTCTTTTATTTTCAGTAACATGATCTCTAATTCTTTCTGGGGTTCTTCCATAATTTTAGTCTCTTGATCTCCTTCAGAGTTTGCTTGTTCCATATTCAGTTTTTCAAGTCTAGCAATCATTCTAGGGCAATCCAATACTTCATGGCCCATAGCCTTACAACAGAGGTAGCTAGGGTTTCTCCCAGAGAATTCCTTAGCAAGATGGTCTGGTCTTCTACAACTGTAACAAAGAGTTAATCCTCTCTTTCTCTTCAATGATCCCCAACTCTTCTTGTACTATGTGCTAGGATCATAATGGCTGGCCTGCAAAAATTTCTTTCTAAGATCCTGCATCCACTTGTTAGTCCATACATTCTTTCTATGCATAGGTATACCATATCTATCATTATACTTATCATATCTATTCATATCAAACTTTCTTTCATCTATTAATGCTAGGACAGAATCTATCAAACATACCTAGATCCATGTTCTAGAAACAAAAAATTTCACTTATCTACAGAGCGCAAAGCTTCTAGATCTAAGAACTTTTGACTATTCTTACCTTTATTAGAGCACGGATCTTTCAGATCTTACCTCTTTTTTGCAGATCTGACTTCTTTCTTTCATAAATTTCCACTTTTACTTTTCTTAGAGCACAGAGTGTTCAGATATCGCTTATTTTCTTCGGATATGATCTTCCTTTCTTCAAATCCGACCTTATTCCTGGCACAAATCTGCACAGGTCGAGTAAAACGTTGCACACTAGGGAAACAGATCTATGCACAGAGCTTTCTTTTGCACAACGTTTCTTTTTCCTCAGTTCCCAGCAATCACAGTTTCAAGTCCCGGCAACGGAACCATTTGTTGGCACAGGGGCAGACCCGAGGTTCAACACTCAAGAGCGCACATACAAAACCCTAACTACCGGCCCTTTTGGCAACACCTGCAAAGAAGATGAAGTCTCACCCGAGGTAGAGGCAGGGGTGGTTTCAGGACTCAAGTGTCTAAAACCTTAGCTGGGACACCGATCTATGATTATATCTATTACAAGGCACTTATCATAGATCATTCATCTATATTTAACCCTTATGGTACTTTGTAGATGGCACAGAGAATCATAGTGAATACTTAGACTAAAGATGATTCAGTACTTAGCCACAAAACATAGATTAGATTCAACAGATCAAGCACTAAACATCTTATATATCAGATCTAACATTCATTCTTATATCATAAACACAGAGCATAACTAGATCTACTTAATCACAGCAAGCACTTAGCCAAAAGGAAACAACACTTAGGTCAAAGAACAGAGCACATTACACAGAGTTACCATGGTTCACCCCCACCCTGGGGCTACGTCCACAAAGTCTTCTTCTTTATATTATCTCGTTCAAGAAGTTACAGCACAGAACTTCAATGACCCTTACTTCGCACAGGATAGAAGATCTGTGCAGCTCGCTAGATCCTTCTTCCTTTCACTCAGCACAAAACCACAACAACTTGCACTTAGCATTTCGATCTCCTTACAATCATGCAAAAGGCACTTGTGATACACATCCGATCACAAAGATCCAGCTACTGGCATTAAGCCTTTAGCTATACATTTGCACTAAGTTGTCCCCCATACTTACATTGCCTAAGTATCTATTTATAGATTACAAAATGGGCCTAAACATGGGTAAACTCATGGGCTAACATCCCTTTCCCTTTACATCAACCCAAAAGCCAAAAAAGGTACCCAAAAATAGGTCTTTCTTGCTTCGCGTTGCGCTCCGTCTTTGGCAAGCTGTCGTAGTCCCAAAATGGTCAAATATGACCAAGTATACTTCAAAACTTGGTCAAGGGCCAACAAACGTGTAGGGAAATTATTTTGGAGCTTACCTAGCAAAGAGTCTCTAGTCACATCCAAGGATGAAAGGACCCCCTCTTAAAAAGAAACAACAAATCCATTCGAAGACCTTTGTGAATCCATATCCTTTACAACATCAACATCAAAACTAAACAATGAATGTTTCTTTAAAAAAATGGGACAGGAAATTTTCAGGTGTCCCACTTCCTTGCAAACCGAGCATCTGCAAGTAAACAAAACCTCACTAATCAATTTCCATTTCCGTTGGAAAACCCTGGTGTAAATAGAATTCAACGAACACCTTTCCAACCCTCCTATATTGTCCTGAAAACATCTGCGGGTCCACATGAAAGAATTTTCCTAAGGAGTCACTAATCGCCTTAAACACATCCAAATTCCATAAGACCAGAGGACATCCCGATAATAAAACCCATAAATGGAGAAATCTAATATAATCCTTTTCTGGGTCAAAGAGATGAGTCTATCATTTAAGAATTAAACTACCAGTGCCATACAGCCAGACTGAATCAAGGATCTTCTCCACATCAGCCACCTCTCTGAACTGGAAACAATACCATCCTCGAACTAAAACTAGGACTTATGGAAGATAGCCAGGCACATATTTCCAATTTTCTTCCACCCACTAAAATATGTCTTTTTTTGACAACACCCAGTAACTGAATCGACCAACCAATGCACATAATGAGAGAGATGACACCTCATGCAAACCCGCGTCTCGTCCCAACACCATCCTCACCTTTTGTTTTCTAGGATTCCACGTTTTTGTCTCTAAGGGTTGTTGGACAACTGAGGGGGGGGTGAATCGGTTGTTATTGTGCTTAAACAATTATGCCCATTTTAAACTCTTTACAGAACACTCAATGACGATCACAATAATGCAGGGAAGTAAGCAATAGAATATTCAACATCAGTCACACACATGAAATATACAGAGACAAATATTTCCCGAGGAAACCCATAAACGGAAAAACCTCTTCTTCTTGATATGATAAGTAATCTTTATTTTTTGTACATTATCATTCTTATGAGCTCCATCTCCTCTTGAGGATACAACCTCTATTTTACAAGCAACAACTTGCTGAGAGAACCAAATCTATGGTTTCTCTAGCACCTACTAGAAGGAAGCACCAACTCCCTGAGTGTTCCTACACCAACTGGATGTAAGCACCAACTTCTAGTCACACAGGCACCAACCTGTATAACAGAGAAAAATAGTTCTCCCTTGCACCACCCTACCAACCTAATTTTTTTGGTTGCAAGCAGATGGATGCTACAACTTCATGTGTTCAAGCACCCACTTGAAACTCTGAGGACAATAGTCCTCCCTAGAACCTCCCTGCCACCCTGATTTTTCTAGCTGCAACCAGATGGAAGCTACAACTTCTTGTGTTCAAGCACCCACTTGAAACTCTTAGGACAACAGTCCTCCCTAGGACCTCCCTACCACCCTGAAATATAAATCTATGCTTAATGAAATATATTACAATGATACAATGAATATCGATGCCTTACCAGTCTCATCATTGTTCTGCTACACTACTCTACTCTGCCTGCATTAGTGTCCTCCTACTCGCCTGACCTGTGCTTTCTGTTCCTATACGTTTTATGCTCTGTGCACAATATGCATTTTAAGTGCTATGCCTCTGCATGCTCTTCACCGCACCACCATTTTACCCTTTGTCTTGTTCCCTGCATCTCCTCTTGCCCCCAGTATTTCCGACAATCCCAATCAAAACCTCTTCTATCTTATGCATGTATTTCACACGCCGATTCCTCTACATGATCATCATAGAAACTCTTCGTCTTCTCTGGCGGTTATGCTTAATGTGTTCATAATCAGTGGGCATTACCCTGATATTCCTTGGCTTCTCTGGCAGTCACAACTCTTCGTCTTCTCTATCAGTTAAAGCCAATCGCCTTTGGATTCTTTAGCTTATAATCCTATTCCTTCATGTGACCATCGGCGGTGACCAAACGCCTGTTCAAAAGGTGATTCCCGAACTCGGTCTTGTGAGCTCTAGCTTTTTTTCTTGATATAACCTTGGGAGATGGTCTCTCATGACCAAATGATTATGGGCGCACGCTCTCTTCATGTTAGCCCCATGTTGCATGTGACCTCGAGCTACATCCTTGCATTGGCGAATGATTGTGGGCGTGTCTAAGAGTGGTTTGGGATCAACCATTTTTCTCCCCGCAATCCACCTCCAGCTGCAACATACCCTTTCTCCAAAACTATGGTTTCAATTGTGGCATGCTCACGAAAAATTAATACCCAAGCATGTTCTAACCCCACAATGTGACAGTACTATCGATCTCACAATATTGACAGTGCTCCTTCGATCAATGGCTCCAATCTATCTTCATTTCCTACCTTCTTTCATCTTTCCATGCACGATCCTTAGTCTCAATGATCAGGTGACATGTGGCCCTCCAAACCAATGGACAAGATCAATTTCTCCTTTCAGGCTTTGGGAGTTTCAATTCTCAAACTCCGTTTGCTCCCGGAGCATTTCACCCAGAGTCCACGATCCAACAACGTGTGTCCTTTTTGGATCGACGGTCACAATACCTTCAGGTATTCGGGGTTCGACAATCTCAACTCTCAACTTTCTTTCATCCTTCCTTTTATTTTTCTTGGAGCTGACAATCCACTTACGTGTGTCCTCCTTAATCCAACGACCATCCTCCACTCTGGGACTTCGACCTTCAACAATCTCAAACCTTTATCCTTTGCGTTTTCCCGGAATAGCTTCGCCCAGATTTCACGATCCATTGACACGTGCCCTCCTGCACAATCAACAATCATAAGTGACTTCAGCACTTCAAGAATTTAAGTTGATCGTTGCTTCAATCTCCTCCGGAGTGGCCACCTATTGAATAAGTCATAAGCGGTGGAAACCGCTTACTGTCGATTAACACTTCCACTTACACTATCCTTCCACTGTACTAGATCAACGGTTGAGAATGAATCCGAAGTGATATTCATATCGAATGACTCATATCCACTTTGGGACTAAGGGCATCTAATGGTGGTAAAAATCCCGAAGTAAAACTCTCAAAGTGACGTCAATTACTTACGTCACTTGATGACATGTCATGAGCCTAGTAGTTGCCACATGTCACTCGGATTTGTGATTTGCACATACCTGAAGTGTTGAATCAACTTGACACTTGTCATTATCTAATTGTGCCACATGTCCTTGCTGACGTAGTATTACTAACGTGGATCCTCATTCACTTCGGGACTTTCGGCCTTCGGGACTTTGATTATTTCAACTTTTCAAATCGCTAATTCTTCCGAAGTGAGAATCCCCGAACAATAACCTCCTCGCAACTTTTAGACCCGAACTAAACATTGTTCATCGATCATGTTCTCATATCAAAGGCTCGATCTTTCTACTATGATCCTTTTATAGCTTATCATGTCCTTCCACTTCAAACTGATCTGACAGTCGTCGTTTACTCTGGCTCTCCAGCTCTCCGGACTTTGGGTTTTTCAAGTCTCAAACTGAAAAATCCTCGAAGTGATTTTCTCCGGAGATGAGGATCGTGTGCCACCTGTCATTCTTGACCATGGATGGTCCTTGCTTACTTCGGGACTTTGGTACTTTGACAAGTCCACTCTCCTATGCTCATCAAAGGCTTAACCTTCTTCATTTATTTCTGGATCCAACGATTGTTGATCCTTGGCACTCAGATCCAACGGATCAGATCTGTACTACTCCTCTGCGCTTCCTCTGGTCACTAGATGTTGATCTAACGGTCATCGGGTATTCTGGATTGGTGATCCAACTACCACTGTCGCTCTTCCTCCTGAGCTTATGATCTCTCCAACTTCGAAGGTTTTCTAAGTGTTCAAAGGTCTCGACCTTTGCTCCTCCTACGAGTCTATTTCTTGGACCTTGTCTGCACTTCTGGACAACGATCTCTTCTTATATTTCTCATATTCTACGCTCTTGAGGTTTGGTTCATTGTTGTTCTTTCCATCAATGACAAGCATGTGCTTCCTGTAAAAAATGCCAACAATCTCCCCCTTTGGCATTGATGGAAACCCTAAAAGGATGTGCTATTCTTCTTGGACCTCCAACTATAGCATCTGGACCACTCCTTTTCTCCCCCTTTGACATCAATGTCAAAGAAAACATGCTCCCCCTATTACACATTATTTCTGTCATCCCTGATCCGTCAGGATTTTTCGAAATGACTATGGTTGAGTTTTTTTATTTGCATGCATTAATTAACCATTGGAAAACTTAACGAAAGAATGAGAAAAGAAAAGGAATTATACAGCCATTAACATATTTGCAGATCTGAAATGCAATGAAAAACAACAAACCATTATACACAGAGGTTGGTAACGGAGTTCGGCAACTTTGCCTATGTCTCCGGGCCTTTTCTCTTGTGGGGGAGGCTTCTTTATTTCTATTTGAAAGCTCAATGGTACATCTTTAAAATGTTGAATGGTCTCTAGATTGATCTGGTCTTGTTCGCTCAGATATCTGGAACCATGCACAAAAAACGGCACCTGAATCGGATGTCTGGAACTCTCAGAAACGGTCTGACAGCATCTCCTCCTCAACGGTCTCCCTGCCTCAAACTGGCTTTGACTTGGCTTCTCCTCAGCATCTCTGCTCTGAATTTCTCTCAAAAGATGTCCCCTTGGCCTCAAAATGGCCTTGGTTAAATAGTGGGGGAGTTGGTTACTCATCTCCAACTTCCTCCACGAATTTAGGCTCTAAAAATGCCCAATAACTCCCAAAAATGAGTTAATTACATTAATAAACCAAAAATTGGTTGAAAAACCACTTTAAAACTATATAATATAGTTAAAACGGGCATTAGCCCCCTCCATCCAGGCGCGCGCCCCTTTTTGGGTGGTTATATGGGCCATGTGGCCACGCGCTAGCCCTTGGGCTACGCGCGGGCCACCCCTGCTAGCGATTGGTCATATGGCTTAAAGGTCCGGAACCACGGGCTATGCGCCAACCATTGGTTAATCCGTTTGTATAACTGTTTAACCCACGCATATGGTAACCGTTTGATTGAAACCACGCCTGTTTATATAACTGCCCATGCAAAACTCTCGGTTACAATATAACTGTTGTCAACTCCGCGCTCCAATGGTCGTATGCCACGGTCACATTTAAACACAAAGAATCAGGGGTCGGGGCTAAGCCCCGGCCCCTCCCCCCACCAATTAATACAAAGTTCAAATTTAAATACAAAATCTCCCGCATCATAAACAAGAACTAACCGGTGGTCTATTGGCAACAGGGACTTTGTTAACGCATGGTCACAGGGGAGGTATGGGGTTCGAATCCCCCGGGCCCCAAAAAATTTTGATATAGCCCTCATTGGCTAAACCCTGGGTGCCACGTGGCAGCCTGTGATTGGGCCACGTGGCACCTTACCATTCGTCCGAATGATGCCACGTGTCGATTGATGATTCGTCCATGTCACCTGCCACATCAGCGTGCCGTACTACCATGTCATCCACCATGTAATCCTGCCACGTCATCTGCCGTACGATGCTGATGTCATCCCATGCCATGTGTCACCCTTCCAGTGGTGACACGTGTCACCTCGGGATTGGTCCAACCGTACGCCATAAATGCCAAATCTGCCTGCCACATGTCACACTCTGGAGCCACCACATGTCCTGTACGGAATCTGCCACGTGTCCCTGTATGGACTGACACGTGTCCTGTACGGACTGTACGGACAGGTACAGTCAGCATCCCAAAATTTTGCCTGTTTGGCTCGGCGGACAGAATGCGATATCTTCTCCATACGGACTCCGTTTGACAAAAAAAATATACCACCAGAATCAGGAAGACGAGCCGGACGCAATGGTGTTGGTTTCTTCGGATTCTGAGCACTTTCATTTTTGAGCATTTTTCAAGCCCTGACAGGCTTCTGAATCCGATTTCGGATCACACCTCCCCACAATAAGACCTTTTGGTCCCCAAAAGGTTACTGACCACTCGACAAGCTCAGGATAGGCCACCCGGCTTGCTCTTTGTCTCTGAAAGATGATTACATCAAGGGAAGCAAAACACACTGAAGTTGAGACATCCACTTCTGGCAGAACCAAGTGGCTGGTTTCT
>JZKD02S1229124.1:360978-384551 GCA_000966675.3 Picea glauca
CGATCAAAACACCATATTGTCCATGCCATTTTCCTTTTAAGTAACAACAACCTTACAAATAAAATGCTTATAAAAATTGATTAGACATTTTTATATTTTTTGGTAGCAAACCTACATTAGATTAGTTGTAGGGCTTTGGAATAGGTTTGAAAGATAACTTTCCAAAGCTACAAACAAACATAGAATCTTGAGTTAGGGAGCGGTAAATCCACTTATTGCATTTTGTCCTGGGAAGCCCTTCTCACACAAGGGTCAAACCTGAGGTCGCATTAATACTGACAAAGTTACTCACACTACTTTGTTGGTCTTGGTGTAGATATTGTGCATATTATGGGGGTCTCTTGAAGGTATACTTACAATGATGAGTGGAAGCCTTTCAAGTTGATTTCGGGCTAGATACCCTGCCCTTGCATGTGGATTGGGCTGTCGATTGTTTCCCCAGGCATCACTGTTGTAGTTGGTAACCTTAGTGGCCTATCTCTTTAGGGTCTTTACATGAGGTGACTGTGGAGGGGCAAGTCTTCACGGTACCTGGAACCAACGTTGGCCAAACTCACTCGGGCTCCTTGGAGGGTATACCCACATTTATGTGTGGGAGCTTGCACCAAGGCATAAGTTCGTTAAGTAGGTCATCAACGTAACTTTTCCACCCGCTCTATCTTAGCCCTTTCTTACTTTGTCCTCACGACGTTGGATTTCATCACCAACTTGTGTGTTCATTGTGAGAAAGTTTTGTTTTCTTTCTTGTTTACTATATTTTTAGCATGTGTTGTTTGTTTTCCCTAGTGGACTCTAGGTTGGATTTTTGTTTTTAATGGCATCGGTTCTTGGAATGACCAATGAAGGAACCTCTTCTCCAGGGGAACCTTTTGTTTTTCCTTCTTACGGAAACATTGGTCCTCCTCACATTGCTAATTTGAGCCTTCCAGGTCTCACAATTGGATTACCAGTATGGTTGTTTTCCACTCAGGTAATCCCGAATGCAGCTAGTGCTTCTATTTTAAGCACTTTCCCCCAAGGAAATCAACCTCATGTTCATCCTTCACCTTCTCAGTACGATCTTATTCACCTTCTTCACTTGCAAGGTCTTCTTCCATTTCATCTTCTTCGATGAGTGAAAGCTCTAAAGATAGTAACTCGGTGGATAAGAAGAAGAATAAATGGAAGAATAAGAAGAAGAAAAATAAGGAAGGGTCCAAACTTCCAACCACTATCAGACATGTTGGAAAGAAACTAGTTACTGTTAATCATGCTGGGAGTGTTAATGATTCCAAGATCATCCAAAAAACCTATAAGCCCAAGTACCCTTGCAGGCTTTGTAAGGGTATCCATCTTCTTAAGGATTGCCCTAGTCTATCCAAGGTTATAGAAGCATGGTCTACACAACCTCGCCAACCCATGTCATCAACCTCTGAACAACATGTTGATGACCTCCCGTCAACTATTCAAGATATCGTCGGGAAGAAGAAAAGTAAATTCAAGTTCCCATGTATGTTATGCAAAGGGAGTCATCTAACTCACCTTTTCCCTCGTATGGATGAAGCCTCGAAATTACTGGAATACATGACTATTTCACAGCTCCAACTTCCAGTTTCTTATCGCAAGCTTACTCTCGACCCACCCGTAGTTGATGGAATGATCGATATGGCCCCTTCATAGGTTAGTCTGATTGATCATGTAGTCAATTTGGTCACATCCTTAGTTGAACCAATTGACAAAGTGGTTGATCCGATCCCATCCTCGGTCAATCCCACTCTCCCACCAGACAGTGAAACCCAAGCGATCGATTCATTTCCACCTGTCGACCCCATTCTCCCCTTGGAGAATGAAACTCAAGTAATCAATTTGACGTCATTATCAGTCGATCCTACTCTCCCGCTAGAGAGTAAACCCGATACTACCCATGTTTTTCTCGTTGATACAGAATATACCATGCTGAGGGGCATTCCTCCTTCTCCTGTGGAACCTCCTCCAAGTAATGAGGCCATCCTTTTTAATTGGGGTGTGGTAACTAGACCTCGTCTTCCCTCTCACATTCCTTTCTAGATTACAGTACAGGTTTGTGGTTGGGACGTTCCTCAAATGTTGATATATGAAGGTGTGTCCATTAGTATTTTTTCCTCTATTGCTTGGAAAGCTTTGGGTTATCCTTAGCTTGCACTGGTTACGCAGATTTTGTTCATTTTTAACAGAAGAACCAGTCAACCTTTAGGGATCCTTCCACAGTTTCCTGTAACTTTGGGAGGGAAAATTGTCTTTATTGATGTTATGGTAGTCCAATACCCCTTGGATTTCGATTTATTCCTTAGGAGATATTATGTCTATGCCATGAAATATATTGTGTCCACTCTTTTTCGTGTGATATATTTCCCTCACGATGGAAGAATTGTGACTATTGATCAACTTTCATTCATCAGTCCTGACTGGATTACCTCCCTAAATGGTTCTTATATGCATATGGTATCTCTCCCACCACATGTTAATTATGTGGCATTGTCTCCCATGACTTCAAATTCTGATGATTTGGATCCAGTAGTTCACATGGTGATCTCTTCGATCGGGATTTTAGAGCCTGATCTCTTTACCCCTATCACGACCCTCGACAAGTGTTCCTTCCAGAGTTTGTTTCTTCCAGAGTGTGTTTCTTTCATCGAGTGAATATATCTTGGAGGCCATGACCGAGTTTTGTCCCTTAACATGGTGTCCTTCCAGAGCATTGTCCTCTTGGAATCCATGATCAAAAAGACTTTGAGCATGGTTTTCTGATTTCAATCTTGTTAAAAAAGAAACTAGTTGTGAGGATAGTTTTCACGTCTTTGTAGCAACCTTATTAAAAAATGAAACATATCTTGTGAGGATAGTTCTTGTCTCTGTGGCAACCTCATTAAAAAATGAAAATATCTTACGAGAATAGTTCATGTTTCTGTGTCAAGCTCATTAAAAAATGAAACAGAGGTCTAGGGATTAAACCTAGATTCTCGAACATAATTCTCATTCCTGTGTCAAGCTCGTTAAAAAATAAAACAGATTCTTCCCCCTCTCTATTTGAGTCAAGTCCTTCGTCTAGTATTTGAAGCTTCATTTCATCCTCCTTTGTATTTGGATGAGGTGAATCTTGGGGGGCAATGATTTCAGCCTCTAGACTTCATGCTAAAGTTAAGTCGCTAGCTTCTTAAGCTGGGGGATAAGTACCAACCATCCCTAGTTTATGCGTTGGGAAGTCCAAGCATAGTTTTTTCTGGTTCAATCTTGTGTAAAAATGAAACCACCTACCTCAAGCATAGTTTCCTCTGGTTCAATCTTGTGTAAAAATGAAACCAGGTCCAAGCATAGTTTTGTTTAGTTTTAATCTTGTGAAAAAATAAAATCTATTCCAAGCATAGTTTTGTTTTGTTTTAAAGATTGCGTAAAAATGAAAACAATCCCGAGATTAGTCTTTGTTCTTTCTCATGCTTGTAAATACATGAGAATAAGTTACCGAGCTTAGTCTTTGTTCTTTCTCATGCTCGTAAATACATGAGAATAAGTTACCAATATTTGTCTTTGTTCTTTCTCGTGCTCGTAAATACATGAGAATGTAACTGAGTATACTTTTATCACTTTTTCGGACTCGTAAATGTTATACAAAAAAGGAACCCCCTGGAGTTCCCTTTAAGCTCTTTTCAGACTCTTTAAACATGAAAATATTGTCGAGCGATCTTATTCTTTTCATGCTCGTTAAAGTATTAGAAAGCGCGTCTGTTGAGCAATAGTTTATCTCTTTTTCGGTCTCATCAGACTACTTTACGAAAAAAGACATTTTGGAGTTTTCTTTGAGTGTTTTTTTAGACTCGCTAAAACATGAAAAAACCCATTAGTATTCTTTCTTTGGACTCGTAAAACAATCATTGAAAGGCCCATATGGGACCGAACCACTCCTTCTTAGGGTTCGTTAAACATACTCCGAGGGACTCATCCGAAGGATGAGCTTACACTTCAAGCATATGTTATCCTCCTCAAGCTTGTGTAAAAATAAAGAGGTACTCGCCAAAAATGGTGGGGGGGAAATTGGGCAAGAAATGTATCTAAACATGTATTCTATAAAAGAGTCACCTTTGAACATGACACCCTTTCACTCTCTTTGTGTCTAGGTTGGAAAATCCTCTTGTCTCTTGATCATAATCCTATAAGATTACAAATTGGTATGTGATCCCTGTTGTTGAGTCAGTTTTTCCAAGACATTTGTCATGTCGTCAATATGTTCAAAGAGAAGTGAAACCTAAAAATCCTTCTATTACGTCGGCCATTTCTATAGTCCTTAAGCCTTATATTGCGTCGGCCATCCTTGAGTCAGTCCTGAATCCCTTATTACTCTGATCTACCTCAAATATTGTTACCCATTTCGTGTCATTGATGGGGGATACATTAAGGACCTCCTGTGACGAGTCTTTTCCTGTCTACTTCAACTCATTATCCATGAATTAGACTTAGAAACTAATTGGTACCTTGTAACTTGCATGCCTCAATGGCAGGTTTCCTCTCTTTTGACAATGGGTTTTCATTATTGACCTCTGATCAGAAGATTCCATCGAGTGTTCAACTTCAACTCATTAATTCACATTTTTTGGATTGTACCAGAGTACCTTAGGGGTCATTGACATTAATGGTGATTTCCCTCGCACTTGTTAACGGTATACACTAATAACCATTAATCAAGTGGTTTCTACCATGTTCGACTTCAGAACATGTATTCGCATGGTTAGATTCGTACTATAGAATGGTGGAGATGAAGACCCTAGATCTTTTCTGACAAATTGAGGTTGTATTGGAGTATAATAATATTGTACTATTGCATAGATCCACATTGTATGTCTCATGGATATGTTCAAATTTGATTCTTTAACACATAGATCCACAGTTTATTTTTGGTGGCTATGATCATATTTGAGTCATAATGGCATGGATCCACAGTGTATGTGAGGTGGCCATGACCTGTATTACCTGACATGGATCTTCGCATGTCGACATGTATGCTTTGAGTTATTTGTATTCTGAGTATGGGACTGCCTACCTCAGTGATGATCTATTATTGTACTGTATTTCCTTGTTTGTTGACAGGTTTCCGACCGATTGTTCCTTGTTCCCTACACACACTCAACAAAGTATTTCAGCGATCACTTTGCTCTAACTTCATACTTTGGGGGGCTCTCTGTTACACATTATTTTCGTCATCCCTATGACCGTTAATGATGTAAACCTATATGTTTCCTTCAGAGGGGTCAGTGGCTTGAATTCATGAAGAAAGAAGGGAGAAGAACTTTTAATGAGAGAAGAATTTGTATTTTCCTTTGTAAAAACCCTATTAAAGAGAATTTTCGCAGGTTGCTCTATACATAGGGTGCAGAAATGCCGGATTTATGCAGGTTGTACTAAAGTTAGATTGAAAAGTTTCTGCAAGTTGTTATATAGCTAGGGTGCGGAAATTCTTGTACATGGGAAAAAAGAGTGTCTTCTCGATGCTTCTAGAAGGAGAAGCTTCTATGGTGAGGTGGCCTCCAAACGGTTTGGATCTTACTCTCTTTCATGATTTAGTGGGATCATCCTAACCTCCTCACCTTATCCTCGTCAACTTATAAAAGGAGAGGAGCTCTAGTGGAGAAAGTTAGATTGGTTTGTTATTGAGTTTTGTAGCTTGGAGTTTTTGGAGCTTGTATGTTGGCTTTGAGCTTTTCTTTGTCAAGATAGATTGTGAGTAGCTATCAGATCTATGGTCTCAGAATCCTTGGAGCAAGAAGTGTGTGGGAAGCAAGGAATTGTTGGAAGGAACCTGACAACATCAAGGCATCTGGTTGTATCTTTCTTCCACATTCTTTAATACATATATGCTTTTCTTTCCTATATGAATCTTATTTATTCATATTGTATGATTCCTTGATCACATACATAGTTTCATGTCAAAGACTTTGTTATTCTTGTCTTCGTTGGTTTATGTTTCTTTGCAGATATTTCTCCATAAGCCTCGTGAAGGAGCTTGGATTGCATTGGAGAAGTCAAATCTCCAATATTTAAAAGGTATGTTCTAGATCCATTTCTCATTTGATAATTGAAATCTAAGAAAAGAGTAGTGTATTGTCTTGTTTTGTTCTAGTTTCGTAGTGAAGCTAGGGGGATTGATTTGTGTCTGTACTTAACAATTAGCTCGATAACACCCCCTGAGTTGTTGCAGTACTTTGTGGAGGTATCAGATATTCAACCAATCACATACTCCTCCTAACAAGATGGACTCTCTTAGTTTGATAATGGGGTCACGCCCAACTTCTAGCGTAGATACTCAAACTGAGCTTTTCCAAGCGGTTTAGTGAAGATATCATCAATCTAATCTTTGGATGGAATATAATGCAAAGAAATAACAGTGTTGGTCACATGTTCCCTCAAGAAGTGATATTTGATGGGTATATTCTTGGTATTGGAGTGAAATGAAAGGTTCTTTGACACACTGATTGCACTGGTATTATCACAATGAATTGGGATCATTGCAGTATATTTTACCTCCAAGTCTACAAGTGTTTGAATCATCCACAATACTTGGGTATATCAAGTGGCAGCTGCAATGTATTCAGCTTCTGTAGTTGATAAGGAAATCGAACCTTGCTTCTTTTTCAACCATGATACAAGGGAATATCCTAAGAAGAATGCACCTCCACTCTTGCTTTTCCTTTCATCCACGCAGTTATCCCAATCAGCATATGAATAGACTGATAGTTGAAAATTATGATTCCTAGGATACCATAGGCCATAGTCCATTGTTCCTTTCAAGTATCTGAATATTCTTTTGACAGCTAACAAATGACTTTGTTTAGGTGTATCCTGATACCTTCCTACCATTCCAACAACATGCATTATGTCTGGACAGGATGTTGTGATGTACAATAGGTTGTCTATCATAGACCTATATGAACTCTGATCAACACTAGGTGAGTCGTAATCCTTGCTTAATTTGCATCCAGTGACCATAAGTGTGGAATCTTCCATTTGAAACCTTTTCAACATTTCTCTTAGATATTTCTCCTAAGAAAGAAATAATCCTTCAGACCTATGAGTAATTTGTAGACTAAGGAAAAATGACAGTTCCCCTATCATAGACATTTCAAATTCAAACTGCATGGCAGAAGAAAACCATTCTACCAATGAAGCATTATTGCTTCTGAATATGATCTCATCTACATAGACCAAAACAATGAGCGAATCATTACCCTTTGTTTTGATATATAGATTGTTGTCAACTGTTCCTCTCTTGAACCCTTTGTCTTGAAGATACTTATCCAGTCTATAATACCAGGCATGAGGATCTTGTTCCAACCCATATAAGGATTTCTTCAGCTTGCAGACAAAGTTAGGGTTATCTGACAGTTGGAAACCCTCAATTTGTTTCATATAGGCTTCTTCTTTTAGATCTCCATTTAGAAAAGATGACTTGACATCCATTTGATAGACTTTAAACTGTTTATGACAAGCATAGGCAAGGAACATTCTGATAGCTTCTAATATTGCTATGGGCACAAATGTTTCATCAAAATCCAATCCTTCTATTTGAGCATATCCTTTGCAGACCAATCTAGCCTTATTTCTTACAATATTTCCTTGTTCATTCATCTTATTTTTGTAGACCCATTTTGATCCTATTGCATTTTTATTTGTTGGCCTAGGAACGAGTTCCCAAGTGTCATTCTTTTCAATCTGGTCTAGTTCCTCATTCATTGATTTTAACCAATTTATGTCTTTACTGGATTCATTAAAGTTCTTGGGTTCCACCATGGATATGAAGGCCATATGTGATTGCTCGATGTCTTTGATTATCCTTCTCCTAGTTTGTACACCTTTGTCTTTCTCACCAATTGTCTGACTTTCAGGATGATTCTTTTGAGTAATTATGGAGGAAGTATTTGATGTTGATTGTTGTCCTGACTCTTCTTATCTGGGTGTCTCTTCTCCATATGATTCTTGGACATGTTCATCTTCATTTTCAACTGTGTCCTCTATAGTAGACTCAATATTGCTCACCTCTCTTACTGGGACTCCTTCGTCAACCTTTAAATCAATGCAATCAACTAATTTATGCAATCTTCTATTAAATCATCTATATCCTTTACTATTGGTAGCATATCCTAAGAAGATGCCTTCATTAGCCCTGCCATCATACTTGCCAAGGTTTTCATTATTATTCTTTATGTAGCACTTACTCCCAAAGACTTTGAAGTGTTTGATTGAAGCAAGTCTTCCATACCACAGTTCATAAGGTGTCTTGTCACTATGTGGTCTGAGGTGGGCTTTATTAAGAATATGGATTGTTGTGTGTATTGCTTCTACCCGGTAATTTTGACCAATGTTCTTCTCATCCATCGTTGACCTGGCCATTTTTTGCACTGTTATGTTTTGCCTCGCAACTACTCCATTTTTTTTGTGGAGTTCCTAGGATTGTGTATTCTCTCTTGATCCCATGTTTATCACAGAATTCCTTGAAATCACTTGACATAAATTCTCCTCCTTTGTCTGATCTTACTGCCTTTAACCTCTTTCCTATTTGATTCTCAGTTAAAGCCTTAAATATTTTAAATTTCTCAAATGCTTCAGCTTTTTCTTTGAGAAAAGAAACCCGAGTAAGTTTGGAGTAATCATCAATGATCAACATAAAGTAGTTCTCCTTCCCTTTGCTTTCTTGTCTTGATGGTTCACATGAATCCATATGAACTAATTGGATTGGTTTCTCTGTTGAAGTAGATCTCTTGGATTTAAACTGTGTCCTGGTTAGCTTTCCTACTTGGCAGGGTTTACACACAGAGTCTTATGGCTTTGATATTCTTGGAAGATCTTTTACTGCCTCAAGATTTTTGAGCTTGATTAAGTGGTTAAAATTTAGATGTCCAAGTCTCCTATGCCATAACCATCTTTCATCATGTTTTCTTACATGACACTCTTCTTTATCTTCTTTCAGCACATATACATTATTTTTTTTCCTTATGCCTTTAGCCACCACTTGTCCTGAGTTTACAAACTTTATCTTACAATCCTTGGAAGTGAACACCACTTCACATCCTCTGTCAGACATTTGAATTACACTAAGAAAATTATGTTTCAGCCCATCTACAATAAGAACGTCCTGGGATTTTCCTTTACCATTACTCAAACTCACCATCCCTTTACCCTTGATTTTACCTGGTTCATCATTTCCAAAGGTTACATTTCCTATTTTACTTTTACTTATAGACATAAACTTATTCTTTTCTCCAGTAATTTGCTTGGAACATCCATTGTCTATATACCAGGGGTCTTTTTGTTTTTGATCTAAAAGTACTAGACCACATTTTTCACTATCTTTCATTTTCCATGTACTGGCATTTCTAGCTAAAGGATTTATCTTTGGATCTGCCTTGTACTTATTCATATGGCAGTTTGCAGCTTTGTGGCTGAAGTATGAAAGTTATAACATTCACTCTCATTGTTCAGTAGGTCAAAGTGAGTGGTGTTGCATTGTCTATTCATTGGCTGCTTAGTTCTATGTTGTAAAGACTATTTATTTCTTGACCTCCTCAGTTGCATGTCTCTAAACTTAATTTGACAATTTGCAATCTTATGACCAAAATTAGAACAGTAAAAACAATAACCATGGAAGAAATTTGGGTACCTAAAGGATGGACTTCTTCTTGGAATTTGTTGCTCCATCTTCTGATCTCTTTGTTTTTTATCAGGGATCGTCTTGTCTTTATTAGATTTTGGTGACAGAGTACTCTCATGGTCTAATTGTCTATTGCTTGGAACTTGATCATCTTTATTGGCTCTTTGCTTTCTGTGTTGCTTAAACCATTTACATAACCTAAACCAGTCTTCAATAAAGGATATATCTGTTTGCTCAGAATGTCGTTTAGTTCTGTGGTGGCTTTAACGCTTGGAATATTTTGGAGATATATTGTTTTAAACTTCTCCATCTCTTTTCTAGTTTTTACTACCTCTTCTTCCAAGGCTTCACACCTTACCTTCTTTTCTGATAACTGTTGTTTCAGAATGTCCTCTATTTTCTTTGCCTCTTCTAATTCCACTTTTAGAAGGGGAAATTCTTCATCAGGTTCTTTATTATCTTTCTCGAACTGTATCATCAATTGTTTTTGTTTTTTCGTCTTAGATCTGAATCTTGCAATTTCTTCTAGAGAACTGATCAGTTCTCCTTCCAATTCAACCATAGCTTCTTCATCATCAACATCACTTCCTGTGCTTTTATTATCATAATCCTCTTTGTCCATAAGCATAAATTCATTAATATTATCTTCACAGGAAGAGTCATTATCTGTGTCTTGTGAAGAGTCATCATTGTTTTTACATAAAATTTTCTTTTTACTGAATCTCTTGGGTTTGTACTTCTTTTCACCTTCAGAATTCTGATCTTGTTTCTTGTGTGGACACTTAGATGAAAAGTGACCTATATTTCCACAGTTAAAACATTTGAATGACAATTTTCCTTGGTACTTGTCTGATCCTTTCTTTAGTCTTCTCACAAATTTTGCTTCAATTTCATCAGGCTCAAAATCCTCATTCTTATCTTCTTTAAATGATGCTTCTCTAGAGGTGGGTTTATATTTACATATCCTCATTTCATAGGCAGTCAAATTTTCTAGGAGTTGGTCAATAGACAGAGCTTTTAGATCATTAAGTTCTTCTATAGAAGATACCTTTGGGTTGAACCTATCTGGCAGAGATCTCAAAATTTTCTGAACTAAAGAGACATCCTCAATTTTTTCACCAAGTCCTATCATTGCATTTACTTGTTCTTCAACTCTCAGAAAGTACCTCCCAACAGTTTCATCCTCTTTCATCTTTAACTGTTCAAACTGAAATCTGTAGGTTTAAAGCTTGTCATCCTTTACCTTCTCATTACCTTCATAACTACTGATGAGTTTTTCCCACATTTCTTTGGCAGATTCTAAGTGCATAACTTTTACAAATTCTATTTTTGCAAGCCCACTCATAATAGCATTCATATCCTTAACATTGAAGCTGAATTATGGCTTGTCATCCTTAGAAGTTAGTACAACTAGCTTTACATAACCAATCTCTACCACATCCCAGACCTCTGCACCTAAGGTTGTTATGTAGGTTCTCATCTTAAGTTATTCCTAACTTTCCAGAAGGCAAAGTTTGTTCCATTGAACAGGGGGGGCTTATTAGTTGAAGTTCCTTCATGGCTAGTCATGTTTAAGCTCTAGGATCTACCCTTAGATAAAAGGAACCTGCTCTGATACCAATTGTTGGACAACTAAGAGGGGGAGGTTGAATCATTTGTTACTGTGCTTAAACAATTATGCCCATTTTAAACTCTTTACATAACACTCAATAATGATCAAAATAATGCAGGGAAGTAAGCAATAGAATATTCAACATCAATCACACACATGAAATATACAGAGATAGATATTTCCTGAGGAAACCTATAAAGGGAAAAACCTCTTCTTCTTGATATGATAAGTAATATTTATTTTCTATACATTATCATTCTTATGAGATCCAACTCCTCTTGAGGCTACAACCTCTGTTTTACAAGAAGCAACTTGCTGAGAACACCAACTCTCTGGTTTCTCTAGCACCTACTAGAAGTAATCACCAACTCCCTGAGTGTTCCAGCACCAACTGGATCGAAGCACCAACTTCCAGTCACACAGGCACCAACCTGTATAACAGAGAACAATAGTTCTCCCTTGCACCACCCTACCAACCTGATTTTTTTGGCTGCAACCAGATGGAAGCTACTACTTCCTGTGTTCAAGAACCCACTGAAACTCTGAGGACAATAGTCCTCCCTCGCACCTCCCTACCACCCTGATTTTTCTGGCTGCAACTAGATGGAAGCTACAACTTCTTGTGTTCAAAAACCCACTTGAAACTCTGAGGACAACAGTCCTTCCTAGCACCTCCCTACCACCCTGAAATATAAATCTCTGCTTACTGAAATCTATTACAGTGATACAGTGAATATCGATGGTTTACTATTCTCATCATTGTTCTGCTACATTACTCTACTCTACCTGCATTAGTTTCCTCCTTCTCGCCTGACCTACACTTTTTGTTCCTTTTCCTTTTATGCTCGGTGTCCCATATGCATTCTAAACGCTATGCCTCTGCATTCTCTTCACTGCGCCACCGTTCTGCCCTTCGGGTTGTTCACTATGTCTCCTCTTACCCCCAGCATCACCCACAATCCTGATTGCCACCTCTTCTCTTTTCTACATGTCTTTCACACACCGAGTCCTTTGCATGTCTTTCACACACCGAGTCCTTTGCATGATCATCATAGAAACTCTTCATCTTCTCTGGCGGTTATGTTGAATGTGTTCATCATCAATGGGCGTTACCCTGAGATTCCTTGGCTTCTCTGGCAGTCATAACTCTTCATCTTCTATGTCAGTTACATCCAATCCTCTTTGGCTTCCTTGGCTTCTAAGCCTCTTCCTTCATGTGACCACCGGTGGTGACCAAACGCCTGTTCAAAAGGTTCTTCCCGAACTTGGTCTTGTGAGCGCTACCTCCATTTCTTGATATGAACTTCGGCGATGGTCTCTCATGACCAAATGATTGTGGGCACGCACTCTCTTCATGTTAGCTCCTTGTCGCATGTGACCTCAGTCTACGTCCTTGCGTAGGTGAACGATTGCAGGTGTGTCTAAGAGTGGTTTGGGAACAACGGCTTTTCTCCCTGCAATCCACCTCCAGCTACCACGTACCCTTTCTCCAAAACCATGGTTTCAATTGCGGCTCGCTCATGAAAAATTAAGATCCGAGCATGTTCTAACCCCGCAATGCAACGATATCATCGATCTCATGATCTTGACATTGCTCAATCGATCAACGGCTCCAATCTATCTTCCTTTCCTTCTTTCTTTCATATGTCCACATGCGATCCTTAGTATTAATGATAAGGTGACATGTGTCCCTCCAAACCAATGTACGAGATCAATTTCACCTTTCGGTCTTTGGGAGTTTCGATTCTCAAACTTCGCTTGCTCTCGGAGAATTTCACCCGGAGTCAACAATCCAACGACTTGTGTCCTTTTTGGATCGATGGTCACAATCCCTTCGAGTATTTGGGATTCGACAATCTCAACTCTCAAATTTCTTTTAGCCTTCCTTTGTTTTTTCCCAGAGCTGACAATCCACTGACATGTTTCCTATTTAATCCAATAGTTATCCTCCGCTAAGGGACTTCGGCCTTCGGAAATATCAAACCTTCCTCCTTTGCATTTTCCCATAGTTCACGATCTGTTGACATGTACCCTCCTGCACGATCAACGATCATAAGTGACTTTGGAACTTCGGGACTTTAAGTTGATCATTGCTTCATTCTCCTCTGCAGTGGTCATCTGTTGAATAATTCATAGGCGGTGAAAACCGCTTGCTGTCCATTAACACTTCCACTTACACTATCCTTCCATTATACTAGATCAATGGTTGAGAATGCATTCGAAGTGATCTTCAGATTGGATGACTCGTATCCACTTCGGGACTTTGGCATTCGGGACTTCGGGACTTAGGGCATCTATTGGTGGTAAAACTCCCAGAGTGACATCACTTGATGACATGTCATGAGCCTAGTAGATGCCACGTGTCACTCGAATTTGTTATTTTCACGTACCTGAAGTGTTGAATCAACTTGACACTTGTCATTGTCTAATTGTGCCACATGTCCTTGCTAAAGTGGATCCTCATTCACTTCGGGACTTTTGGCCTTCGAGACTTTGGGTATTTAAACTTTTCAAATTGCCAATTCTTCCGAAGTGAGAATCCCCAAAAAATAACCTCCTCGCAACTTTTAGACCTGAACTAAACGTTGTTCGTCGGTCATGTTCTTAGATCAATGACTCGATCTTTCTATGATGCTCCTTTTCTAGCTTATCCTTTCCTTCCACTTCAAAATGATCTGACGGTTGTCGTTTACTCCGACTCTCTGGATCTCCGGACTTCGGGTTTTTCAAGTCTCAAACTGAAAAATCCTCGAAGTTATTTGCTCTGAAGTTGAGGATCGTGTGCCACTTGTCAGTCTTGATGATGGACGGCCCCTGCTTACTTTGGGACTTCGAGACTTTGACAACTCTTCTCTCCTACGCACATCAAAGGCTTAACCTTCTTGCATTTATTTCTGGATCCAATGACTGTTGATCCTCAGTGCTCGGATCCAACGGATCAGATCTTTACTTCTCCTCTGCTCTTCCTCTGGTCACTGGATGTTGATCTAACAGTCATCAAGTATTCGATATTTGTGATCCAATGGCCACTATCACTCTTCCTCTTGAGCTTTTGATCTCTCCGACTTCGAAGGTTTTCTAAGTGTTCAAAGGTCTCGACCTTTGCTTCTCCTGCGAGTCAGTTTCTTGGACCTCGTCTACACTTCTAGACCGCGATATCTTCTGAGATTTCTTGTCTTCTGAACTCTCAAGGTTTGGTTCACTATTTTTCTTGCCATCAATGACAATCACGCGCTTCCTGTAAAACATGCCAACAAGGGTCTCCTCTGCAACCCCACAGTCCCACCAACATCTGCTTTGAAGTTAAAACCTTTCTCTGTAAAAATCCTTCCTTTCACCTGCGCTATATCCTGTATATTTGAAACCCCATTCACAACTCTTTTATGAGCCACACTTCGTAGACAATCCTCTCCATTGCTAAGCTCACAAATCGATGTCCGCGGGAAGGTAAGGCCAAAACCCTATGTAGTTTTTGGTAAATGCGAAAACCTAAAACCTCTCGTCACTTTTGTCTCAAATAAAGTGTCGATAATCCCGATGGACCTCGTGTCCATTGAGAAACCATCCCACTCATCTCCTATCAGTTGGGGTCTAATAGGTGTCTCATCTAGCCAATTTTCATTAAATAAAGGGTCTGGTTCATACTTTACCTGTCTTTTCAGGCGGAGTTCTACACGAAATTCCTCATATGATTTCTAAATGCCCGCTTGACTCAAAAAATCATAGTCTGCTAGGTTCTAATATATTGGCCAACTCAGTTTCCTACCTAGCAAGTTGATTTGGTCTATAAGCCCTCTAGGTCATCCTTACAAAAAATACGCTCCTCCCAAAGAATTGTCCCTCCTCCCACTTGTCAGCTAACATGGTCCATCTTGTCATTAGATCGGCTCCCTTTTTGAGAACTCAAAAGTCCCTTCCTTCCACATGTCAAACCATAGTGTGCACTCCCTCGACGTTTATCGAACCACAAAACATCAAAATTAATCTCCCCCATAAGTTTACTTATGCAATATCTCTTATTTCTTATTGGGATACTAAAGAGAAGAAGCTTCAATCCTAAAAAGACAAGACAAGACTAGTAATGGTGAATCATGAAGTTCATATAAAAACTTACTTCATTAAAAAAATATATATCCTCAACCAACTTACTCAACACCTACTTTTTTTACATATAACAAGCTAACTATTTACCATTTCAACCAACTTAGTTAACACTTAATTTTTTCTTTTTGACATATAACAAGCCCGCTATTTACCATTTCAACCAACTTAGTCAACACCTACATTTTTACATATAACAAGCACACTATTTACCATTTCAACCATAGACAATGAGACCAAGTCCTAACAGTTTCTTATGTTGCCCCAATTAAAATTTCTAAGGATTATCATTAAAAATTGCGACAATGTCAATATACGTTCTACTATCTAAATCGTAGAACTGATCGTAAGAGTAGAGGCGCTTGTTCCCAATTAAAATTAACATGATTATAAATTCCACATAATTAGGCTTTGAATACCATCTCAAACAAATATCCATTACATTTCCCAGTTTGATGAACGGGAGCGTTGTCGTCCTGGCAATGCGTCTCTTCTCACACCAGTTCTGCGATTGTCTTCCCCATTTTGTTGGCTTCGCTATCATGCAATTGTTGTCTCTGGTAGTCTGTTCAGGGCTTTCACTCTCGTCTCCTGAGATATAGCTCTCATTTTTTATTGTAGATGATGTTATTGGACTACTATCACCTGTCCTTTTGGTAAGTTGTGTTGTTTCTTTTCCCATTATTTTCCATGTAATTTGGAACACATTTCAGTTTTTCGATCAATCAATTTTTGTTGCGTCATCAGTTTGATCAATGAATTTGTTACCCTTTTGATCAAACCTTGTTCTTAGTCAGTTTGGTAATTTGGGTTCCTGCTAGAGCTTTGATCTGGAAATTTAAAAAATCGAGCATGGTTTTAAGGAATGGTGGCTTCTTGATCGTATCAGGATTTTCTTTGCCAATTCTCTTTAGTTTGGCTCGACAAACTCTATAGTTGTGATTCATTCAATCTTCTGGGTAAGATGGTTGGCTATTGATCTGGTTTTTTTAACTAGTTAGTGCAATTCGATCCCTTGTATGTCACTTTGAGGGCTCTGATCTTTGAGGAAGTTTGAGTTACTGTTGCACGGAAGTGTACCCAATGGAGAATTCTGATAGTATTTGGCAATGGTGCAAAGCTCACAAAAATCTTTTCACGATGAGAAAAATCCAGTCTATGGCAGATGGATTCTCTTCAATGGTTAAAATCGACTCTCTTGCGGATGGGTCCTCTCCAAACATTATTCACAAGGGAAATCAATGCATCGAGGATTCTCCCCTCTGCAGATATCCCGCAACTTTTGAAGGAAATCCGTTCCAATATAGAGCTTATTGCAGGGACTTATGCTTGCCATTCTAAAGTTCAATTGCGGAGATTGGTCCCTATGAGAATGGAGATTCAGTAAAATCCCCAATTTCAGTCATTCAACATCATGTATCTTCATCTGAGACTAATTAAGATACAATGTCAAATAATCCACATTGTGATTCAAGCCTTGATGGTCAATTCTTGCCTGGGCTTTTGGGTATTGCGTATGAAAATTCTATGGGCTTTGATGAGAAGAATAAACCATCCAAATCTCGAGAGTGGAGAAGGGGCCAAAAAATAGTTGTTAAGTAGAACAGGTTGTTCTCTGGTGAGGGAATGAATGGCAGTTCAGGTCAGTATGCAACCTGCAGCAGGAAACCCTTGGTGGAGGCTTCTTCATCTTCTTCAATTTCTAAGGTGATTGCATAGGACACGGAGTTGCAGTCACCAAGTATGAATGGGGAAATGAGGGATTTGAATTCTAATTCCATTGATTGGCCCTGTCATCCGCCTACTACCAAGAAACCCAAGAAGTATCGAGGCTTGGTCTCTGAGACCAGCAAGATCCCTTTCCAAATTGAGAATAAGAAGGCCAAATTTGAATTATTATTTCCAGGGCTTCATCTTTTAGCTGATGTTGCGGTTTGGTCTGTGCAAAATGACCAATCTCATTTCCCTCATAATACCAAACAAAAGAAAATGATTAGAAAGGAAATCTTCCCTCCCACAGGGTTACCTTTCTTACAGAAGAGAGTGGTCAGAAGACCCAAAATTTCTCTTAAACATCACCAACCGGATTCTCCGTAGATGCTTCATGATTTACAGAAGAACCTAAGTGCTTCCAATTCAAAGAATCTATTGACAGTTGATAACATCTGCAGACTGGTTGACCCAACTTGCATAAAGCTGAGTGAAAATCTAGTTGTAGGTAGTGGAGTCGATGAATATCAAATGTCGACCACACAAATGCGCTGCTCTAAGAGACTTTGTTCTCCATCCATGGAAGAGAGGTACTAGAGGATAATTCAAATCTCCATGTTTGTTGTTTTAGGGATGAAATCATTGTATCATTTTTCAAGTTGCCACTTGATTGTTTGTTGTGAATATTTGAATGTTGCCTTATGATATACTGACTACATCAGAGAGAGAGGAAATGTTGTCTATCTCCATATGCCATATGTAAATGAGAGAAGGCATATGTAAATGAAAGAAGGCTATTGACATGCATTTTTCCTTTTCTGGGTTATGGCTTTCCTCTCCATTGTATTGGGTGTACATTATGAAACTTTTGCGAAATTTGATTTGAGTATTCATTACGCCGAAGGCGTTATTTTAGGGGGAGTTCACTCTCAAATTTTCATCGTCTTTCCACCACCAATCAAACACAGACATCTTTTTGATATGTGAATTAAACACATACATGTTTTTGTCATCCATAGTTTGTGTTTATCCGATCTTCTTTACACGTGTATTCTCCTTCACCATTTTCTCACCGACTCCGATCTTTCATAATATCTAAACTAATTGGGATTACTCACCAACTTCACTTGTTGGTCTTCTCAATTTGGAATTTTCTTCCTGCACCAAGTTTTTCCCTAGCATCTTCCCCCGAATCTTGTAAGGTTCCCATAGTACCCTGTCGCAGTGGAGGCCGGATCTTGGAAGGCTCTCGCAATGCCCTATGGTAGTGGAGGCCTTGACGAAGTCGTAGTGGAGGTCAGATATTGGAAGGTGCCCACAATGCCCTATCGCAGTGGAGGCATTGACGAAGCCAAATTATTGCTTCTCTGTTGAAAGCAAACCAACCTGCAAGTATTCTCATCATAAAATATAAATCTTAGAATTGCTCAGAGACAAGTCCGGCCTCGCATTTACTGTTACCCATTATCTCCAGGGGGGCATCTGTAGTCTCCTTTCAACCACCATCGCCTACCTTGGATGCCTTGCCTCTCAGGCAGGAATGACTGTGTATGGCACCAATCTCTCTACCAGAGCCAACACATGCCTTGCAGAAGGGAATTTTGTTGCAATTGTCTAGGGTAAGGTTTGGCTCTGTGAAAAAGCCACTCACTCCAATATTAAGGAACAGAGAACCAGTTCTAAACCTTATATATGGTAAGCATTGGTTATTTAATTTAATGTAATTCTAGATATATAACAATATTACTATCGGAAGTGCGATCCAAAAGGTGTCGTTGTCGTCATAGAGGATGTTATCTGGAAGTCCAGGGAGATTATCAATGAAAGCTTCGACGATGCCTTTCTCTGGCCCTTCTAACCAGTACTTCTGACGGTGATTCCTTTAATGAAAAAAAAGGCACCCCTCAATTCCAGTACATGATCTGGATCTAGATCTTCCCTGATACAAAAAATTAATGGTTGAGAAAATGAATGCAAGGTATACAGTGAAGTTTCATAGAAGACGAGGAAGTCTTGTTTGGCAGAGAGAGTCACTCCGTTGGGGAATTAAAGATCTTTGAGAAGCACGCTAGTTGTCTTGGTAAACGCCTCGTATTTCAGCAACTGACCATGTGGTCAGAACTGTTGGATCATGTTGTCATTGATGCCAATGGTTTGATTGATTGATGTCATTGATTGATGTCAAGTGATTTATTGATGATTGATGTAATGTAATATGTATTTTCCTTTATGAGAATGCATAGATGAGGATGGATCAATGAGTTTTCATTGATATGATGAAGATAGATCAATGAGTTGTCATTGATACATGATGCATAGTTGATGTATATGATGCAGTGGTGGATTGATGCAAAGATGAATCATTATAGTATTATCATGGTTGATAAGGTGCACAAATGGATGAACTCCAACGTGGTCCCCTTATGGTGAAATCCCTCACAGGAAGACGCTTTGAAGATTGAGTTATCCTATAAGAATGGTTGGAGGACCCATGCTTGTATGTGGAATAATGAGATGAATATCAATGAAGTTGTTGGTGAAACTATCCTAGATAGATAGTGATTTTCATGCCATTTCCGGTGGTATGTGGAATGTCACATAACTACTCACGGTTTGAGAGTTATGGCCTTATGAAGTTGAAGGACCCCCATATGAAGGCTTGAAGCCCCCAAGGTCAAAGAAGTCAAAGTGACCTAAAAGAATAAATCATTATTTAAATGATAAAGTAAAGTGACAAAGTCAAGGTGGATTATTTTAATAATAAAGAGAAGTGAAAAAATCAAGAAAGATTATTTAAATGATAAAGTAAGGTGAAAAAATCAAGAAGGAATATTTAAAAGATAAATTATTGGAGAACTTTCTATTTATGGAAATTGGTTAACCCTAAAAATAAGGAAAATAGGTTAAGTGACCTAGAGGATGAAAGTATAAATAAGATAGCTATGGACTCTTGCAAAACATCATTTTTGTGGATCAATGGAGAGCTTCTTGTGAGAGAATTTTGGTGTGGATCTCTTGAGCATGATTGAAGATCTTTTCTGAGAGAGAGGAGATTGGGAGGATCTCATGGACGCATTGAAGTTTCGGCAAGTCTGAGACCATGACGGAAAAATTCTCAGAATCACAGAAAAACCCTATTTTCGGGTGTGTACGCGGGTTGTTTGTGTATAGGGTGCATATACGCAAGATCTCTGTGTACAAGGTGCATACAGTACATTGGTTGTTAGTGTATAGGGAGTGTACAGTGGATGAACTCATTGAGATTTGTGGCTGAGTTGATGACAGGTTGTTGAAGACTGAAGCAGGTACTAGATATGCATTCTATGGGCTTAGATCTGTCATTGAGACACTGGTATGGTTACATTACTGTGTTGATGGATAGTATAGCTTGTTGTGTTGTGAATGCTTAGGGAATTCTTGGTATGGTTTTTGTGATGTGGTCTATGTTGGTTGATGGAATGAGAAGTACTCTTGTGATTCAGTGGTGACATGATTTCTATGGTATACTAGTTGTTTATACATGATTGAGATAGCATTCATATTGATTGGTTGTGGATCATGAGTAGACTATTAGAGAGCTTGGATGTGTTGTGACTGGATGGTGGTCAATTTGGACAGTGAGAGACAGAAGAGAATGATGAATTGGTTGCAGAGGATCTGAGTTGAACTTGAGGGATAAACCCTAATATCTCAGAAGGTATACGCAGGTTGTAGTACTACTTGGGCGTGTATACATGCGGGTTGTACTACTGGTAGAGAGCGTACATATGCGTGTTGCACTACCGACAGGTCGCGTACCTGTTGCAGATTGATATCTGTTGAGGATTGTTGCCTCATCTCAGTTGGTGTTGAGTGTGTAAGCTGAGTCTTACATGATAGAACTGGTGCTCTTGTAGAGTTGTACTTGATTCAGTTGTTGCTGAAAAACCCCAAGGATTGTAGTCCGTAATAAAAAGAAAATTGTACATACATCTTGTGTTCTTTGTGTTCCTTGTGGTGATGACTTGTTGATGATATATTGTTGATATGTGTTGCTCATATGTGTTCACATCTAACTGGTTATAAATGGCATCAATGAGTAATGAGTAACATGTTGAATGCTAACTAATGAGTTTTGTGTAAGAGGAAAGTTTTGGGAAAAAGAGCCCCACACTCATTCACCCCCCCCCCTCTAAGTGTGGTAGGTGTGTCCAACAATTGGTATCAGAGTAGGCCTTCACTACAAGCCTTAACAAGTTTGAAGGATATCCATAGACACACAAATGGATGATGAAATACCAATCCTTGATGAGGAAAAATATTCTACTTGGATAATAGAGATGAGAGTGTATTTGAAGACAATGGGAGCAGCTATTTGGAAGGGAGCCATTGGTGGATCAGTTTCGTTGAAGAACAAGTCAAAGTTTGCAGCTCAAAGAGAAGGAAAGAAGAATGATGCATTGGCTCTCAATACCATTCTTAGTGGACTCTCAAGCCCTATCAAAGAGAGCATGGGACAATGCACTTTCACCAAGGATCTATGGCTAAAGCTAGAGGAGACATATCAAAGCAAGAAGGAGAAGGAAGATATTGAAGACCACTCCATCAATATTATCAAAGGTAAAGAATCATCAAAAACCCTTGATTGTATTATTTCTAGATGTGATCTTGAAGACATTTCAAATGAAGACAAAGAATCAAGTGATGATGTTAGCACAAATGAAGATCTTAGAGACATTTAAAATAAAGGCAAAGAATCATGTGATAATGTTGGCAAAAAGGAAGATCTTGAAGATACTTCAAATAAAGGTAAAGAATCTCCAGAGACTCTTGATTGCAATGATTCAAAATGTGATGATGTTGAATTTTTCTCAAGTGAAGAAGATGATCTAGAAACAATTTGTGTAAATTTTTATGGTAGTTATCCCATGGAAAGAATAGAAGAAAATCTATTAGAACTTCAAAAAGAAGTTGAAGAGGGTTTATATAGATATAGAAGTGATCATTTTTATACAAACTATAAATATCTTTTGGATAACACTAAGAAGTTTCTTAGGAGGAGTCAAAGGCACATCTTGAGGTTAAAGAGAATGCTCAAAGAACAAGAAGAGAGCAATAAGACTCAATTGGAAGAAAAGGAAGAAGAGATCACAAGACTAAAGAATGAAAAAGAAGATATGAAGGTAGATGATGAGATTAGAAAAAGTTTTGAAACTATTGTCCATCTCAAGACCCAAATTGAAGAAGCCAAAAGGATAGAGGAATTATTGAATAATCAAATAATTGAAAAGGAAGAGTCATGTTGTAAGTTAGAAGCTGAAATTGTTGACCTTGGTCTATGTTTTGTTGATGGAATGAGTAGTACTCTTGTGATTCAATGGTGACATGATTGTTATGGTATACTAGTTGTTTATACATGATTGAGATATCATTCATATTGATTGGATGTGGAGCATGAGTAGGCTATTGGAGAGCTTGGATGTGTTGTGACTGGTTGGTGGTCAATTCGGACAGTGAGAGACAGAAGAGAATGATGAATTGGTTGCAGAGGATCTGAGTTGATCTTGAGGGATAAACCCTAATATCTTAGAAGGTATACACAAGTTGTAGTACTGCTTGGGAACGCATACACGTGAGTTGTACTACTGGTAGAGCGCGTACATATGCGTGTTGCACTACCGACAGGTCATGTACCTGTTGTAGATTGATATCTGTTGAGGATCGTTGCCTCAACTCAGTTGTTGATGAGTGTATAAGTTGAGTCTTGCATGATAGAGTTGGTGCTCTTGTAGAGTTTTACTCTATTCAGTTGTTGTTGAAAAACCCCAAGGATTGTATTCCGTAATAAAAAGAAAAATGTACATACATCTTGTGTTCTTTGTGTTCTTTGTGTTCCTTGTGGTGATGACTTGTTAATGATATATTGTTGATATATGTTGTTGATATGTGCTCACATCTAACTGGTTATAAATGACAACAATGAGTAATGAGTAAAATGTTGAATGCTAACTAATGAGTTTTGTGTAAGAGGAAAGTTTTTGGAAACAGAGCCCCACACTCATTCACCCCCCCTCTAAGTGTGGTAGGTGTGTCCAAAATGAACTCTATGATATCTAATACGTGTTCATCGAAGCCATATTTATATGAGGCATCCGTGAAATAAACTGCCCCTTCTCTGCTTGCATCCACTCCATCTGCAATTCTTCAATGATATAACCATTTAAACTGCTAAAAATGACACAAAACACAAACAATCAACCACTTCCTTGGGAAAACTCGCCGAAAATCTACCATATCCACCAATAACACAGAAAGAAATGGTCCAATCATACCTTGATCTTAAACGAAACCTGCCCCAACCGTTTTTTCGCACTGTGAAAGTCTTTCTTTCAATATAAACCTGTTGTAATGATCCCAAGCCAAATTCTTTCTTGGAATCACTAACTACTACTAATTTATTGAGTTATTAAGTGCATACAAGATACATCAACACATGGAGATCACAATATATTCAAGATG
>JZKD02S1229124.1:399764-410025 GCA_000966675.3 Picea glauca
ATAGTTATTTAATGTAAAAGGATCCATTGTATAAATCCCACTAGGTAGTTGGTACCCATTAGTGATGGGACCACAAGTAGTTAGTGTTTTTGTTATTGAAAATATATTTAAAGATATAGGAGACTATGGAATGTTTGCCCTGTGTTTTGTATTTGGAGCTCTACTTAGTGAAAGGTTGCCCCATAACAATATACAAGGGCATCTTTTACAGATTTCATCTTATTGTCTCATGTTTCTGGTTATTTTTCAATTGCATTATTTGCTTACCTAGTTGTGTTTCAAGTTTAAGGGTTACAAAACACTACAATATCCAATACACAAGGGCATCTTTTACATATTTAATCTTATTGTGTTTTGTTTCTTGCTATTTTGCAATTACAAAAAACTACAATATCAATAAGATATTTGTTTATATTGATAGATTATCTAATTTCTCTAAAGTATATTGAATACACTCCTAGAAGTTTCCACATGACCCACAATAATGGGCAGATATGAATTGTTATCATGAATATATGGTCACTTTCTTTCCTTCGTTTTGTGGTTCACAAATAACACATTCTTTGCAATTTGTGAAGGTGGCACAAGAAGTAGGATTTTCTCCTTTTTGTTGTTTTAATAATCTTTTAGAAATGGAAATTCATTTTCGTTAGCTATGGTAATTTATTTCAATATTGTATAAAATGTTTTTTTTTTCCATGGAAAACCTTGAGGTGAAACCCAATGGATTCTTCCTCACATTTGTGGATGGTATCCCTAGTAAACTTGTTAGTGTAGACTAATGCACATAAGCTAGGGGCCTCAAATTGGGCATATGTTGGCATGGACCTAGCCAAATACCCAACAACATTGGTGACAACCAATTAAGCTAACCCCTTGGACTTTATAGACGATGAATTGTGGAAATGGAATTATAATAGCAACATTGCTTTACAATTTCAATGGTTTATTTCCTCTTCTAGATTATGATATCGTGAAATGCTCAATTCACTTATCCAATCAAAATTCTTCCATTTGTTGAAGTAATTTTTATAATAAAAAAATATGAATACATGTGAAATGATATGTTTTCTAAGTTCACAATTGCATATATTAAGTAAATATTATATGAATGCCACACATCATTCTAGAATTTCACAAAATTGATTATGAAACAACATTATCAATGTAAAATTACATTAGTTAAATTAATCATTTCTACATACATTATCTATTACATTAATTTAATGATAAAAGTTAAGAACCTATCCAAGTGACTTAGATATGTAAAATATTTTTGACAACGTTAGAGTCTTATAATCCTTTTTGGGTCGGTGCAAGCTAATGCTTCCCTCTTATGACATGTTAGTTGAAATGGAAATCTAAAAAAATAAAAAATTGTTGACTAGATGGAATTATTAGAGGTACATAAGCACCTTATTAGTATATGGTGTAAAAAGCTGAAATGCAGGAAATTGAATATGCTTTCAAAATATATAGCTTTTATCTATGGAAAATTTGTGTAACTTAGAAAAATTTATGCTCTTCTAACATTGGTATGTTACTTTAATATAATGCATATGTTAGCATTAACACATCTGTTTAATATCAAAATGGCATAATTTCTTGAAACAAATTTGTCTAGATGTAAATATAACAGTTGGTTCTTGTGTGCCACTTTTTTCCCATATTTTTGAATATTAACTTTATATTTTTAAAAATTAATAAAGTAAGTGAATCCATGAAATAATGAGGTCCAACATTAAGACCGTGTTTGAGGATCTTAACATAATCAACCAATTTTTATTTATTTTTTAGTGTGTAGCTCTCTATCTGTACTTGTGCATCACCCAATTTCTTTTCTAGATGAAATGGAAAAAAAATAGTTACACTAGAAATAAAAGACCTATATATTTTAGAATTATGATATATTCACAAATAAAAATCAATACACACACACAATATCAACAATGATTATGTGGATCACATTTAAAAGCAAGGTTGAAAATAGAGATAAGAACAAGGAGATGGGAAAATGGATGTGTTTTTGTTTATGTAGCTTGAACCACCATATTTGTCATTCCGAAGCTAAAACCAAAGTAGCCAACTCATCCAACATGTAGAAGAAAAGAGGCAGTCCCACCATTTTTTTTAATGCGCACACATTAATAATGTGCAGATATTAAAATTTGCACTCGTTAAAAATTTGTATGTGCTCTTATATTCATAAATTTGCAAAATTTTAATCACCATTAACATTAGGGCCTATTTTAGGACCTATCTTTCATAAAGAAAGGTTTAACTTTATAACTTATTTTACTCTCCTAAGCATAGTCCTATTATGCCCATCATCTTTATGCAAAATTGCCTAATGTTGCCCAAATTACCACTTGGGGATAAAAGACCCATTGAGAGGGTATGTGTCATGGTCAGAGGCCTTGCTCACAATGCTTGAGGCCTCGAAGGTTATTTTTTCTATATACGGACATTGTTTTCATTTTAAACAATGGTCTATGCCACTAGACCCATCCCTAATGTCCAAAAAAAATAGTGGTGGCCATACCTTATATCTCACTTAGAGAAATCATGTGTTAGTATGGAGGACATCAAGGTTCCTAAGAACTTACCACGCGATCAAGAAGGATTTTTTCTGGGAAGGTCTGAAAACTGATGCTCAAAATTTTGTGGTTGAATGTTTGGTTTTCCAATAGAATAATGGAGACACAATCAAGACCTTGGGTATTATACAACCATTAGCCATACTAGGTTAGCCTTTGGAAGAGGTCTCAATGGATTTTATTAAAATTCTATCAAAGTCCAGAGGAAAGGATTTCATCATGGTAGTAGTGGATCGACTCACAAAGTATGCCCAGTTTTTCTCTCTTTCTCATCCCTTTTAAGCAAATACTATAGCTACAACATTCATGGAAATGGTTCAAAATATACATGGAATCCCCAAGATTATTGTAAGTGATAGAGATCCAATTTTCATTGGTAATTTTTGGACTAAAATATTTTCTTCTTTGGGTACTCAAATGGCTCATAACTCCTCTTACCATCCTTGATCCGATGGGAAAATTGAGATTGTGAATAAATGTTTAGAAGGGTATCTTTGTTTCTTTACATCCGATAAATAGATACAATGGATCAAGTGGTTTCCCTTGGTATAATGGTGGTACAAAACATCCTTCCACAATTCATAAAAAATATCACCATTTATGGCACCTTATGGCTACCATCCCCCATCCATCACATCACCCTTGAGAGGGAAAGAAAAGGTTCAAGCAATGGAGGACCACATAGAGCACCAACAATAGGTTCTCCAACTATTGAAGGATAACTTGGATATAGCATAAAATAAGATGAAACAACAAGTAGATAAACATCACATTGAAAGTGAATTTGAAGTGGGGGATTGGATATTCCTGAGGCTACAACTATAAAAATAGATGTCCCTCGGGCAACAAAAGAAGGACAATAAATTAGCACCCAAGTACTATGGTCCCTATAAGGTGTTGTAGAGGATTGGGAGTATGGCTTACAAATTGGATTTTCCTCTATCTTCACATGTATATCTAGTGTTCCATGTTTCTTTCTTAAAGAAGGTAATTGACGACAAGGTCCTAGTTCAGAGTATTTTACTAGAGATTAATGAAGAAAGGAAAATATTACTATAATTGGAAACAATCCCTGAAACATTTATCAAGCAACTACGAAATTGAGAAATCACTAAGTACCTCATCAAGTGGAAGAACCTATTAGTAGAAGAGGCAACATGGGAAGATGAGTTGTTCATGCAGAAACATCCATAGCTAATCAAGCATCGAGGAAAATACTTTTTTGAAGGGGAGGGACATGTTAAGCCCTATATATTGAGATATTACATTTCTAAATTTTTATATTAGTGTTGTCCTTATTGGTCAGTTAGGCCCTTTAATGGTCGGTTAGACCCTTTAATTGTAGTTGTACCCTTTGTCTCCTATATATACCAAGGAGACTTGGTTTTAGAGATCATCTCATCTTGTGCATTTGTTATATGTAAACGGAGGTTTCCCCCTCAAAGAGGCTTCTCATTTTCTCTGTCATTCTCAAGGCATAGAATTACTTCTCTTTTTGTTTTTATGTTCTTTGACTGTTTGGTGCATAACACATCTTCAACCATATCCACATTCTCTTCTTCTCTTGCACACAAGTCAACACAAAAATAATTAAGAGAATAAAAACTTATTGTGGGCACATTCTCCAATGGAGCCTCTTATTTTGCTTCCTCCAATAGGAATTCAATCACAAGCTCCATTTCTTTAGGAATGCATTCAATCAAATGCTCCACATTCATCTCTTCTGACATGTAATCAATCACAAACTCTTCCCAAGCATACTTCTCATTCTCCACATCATCCTAGGAATATTTTATTTCTACTATTTCCAACTTGCCACTCTCACCATCTTGTATTTCTTATAGTTTCTCTTCACCTTCAACTCCTCCCTTTTTCTCCTTGTGTGTCTTCTTAAAGACTTCATTTCACCTTTAAGGCTAGGTTGTAAGCCTCACTCATGGAATATGCATCTCCATCATGCTAAATTATTTTTGAAGGAAAAATTAAGGCCCTTCACAAATCTAATAATCTTCTCTTCATCCTCCTTTACAAAACTGACAATCATGGACTCCACAAAATCCAGCAAGCTACACTTCTAAAGATTTCTATGTCTATTTTTGTCCTTCCAACCTTCTACATATTTTTAAAAAGTAATTTGAAGTCATATACATAGCTCTAAATTGATAAACCATATTTTCTTATATCTTGACCTTTTCCTTTCCTCTTTTTCATTTGTCCAATAATAGATCTTCTCACCATATTCATGCATGTCTCTTCAATCTTGTGAATGCAAACTTCACTCACTTGGAGTCCTCAACATGATTGTTGTGAAAGAACTAATATATATTATAAATCTAGTCCATCAACTCATATAGAGTTGAACTCCCAATATACATAGGAATATTCAATTGGCATCTCCTTGCCAAGCTCATCATGGCTTCGATTATCCTTTTTTTTTTCTTTTCTGGGAACCTCGTGCTCCCATTCATCTTCACTCTCAACATTCACAAGTCAAAGTAATATTCCCCCTTGAGAATTATATACATTTTCTTAATCTTTTTTATGAATTTGTTTTGTCAAAGAGTTTACTATTGTTGATATATATATGTGTGTGTGGCTGTGGAATTAGTTTCTTTGAACAATTTACAGTTGGCAGCAATATCCATGACAAAACTCATAGTTGTAGAACAATAGTCAAAAAATCAAATATAAGTGTCTTTTAATTGCTAATCTTGGGTGGTTATATCATATTACAACTTATAAAGGCATTCAAGCATTATAATGCAAATAATAGAGATACTTTTCCTGACCTAGGTTTTAGAGAACAATGTTGGTCATACATGGGAATGAAAACACAACAACAATGTAAGAATACTCCAGGTTGGTGTTTGGAGTCGTCCACAATGATGAAGATATTCATATAACAAGCAAGAGATAATATTAATAAGCCAACTCCAAATGTAAATGAACCCAGAAATCCGCAGTGAGACTCTTCACCCAATAACTTTATTTTGCAGCCAGTAACTCGCCCTTCATAGGATGGAAGAATGGCCCGAGCACAACAATATTACACAACCCACATGAAAATAGAATTTGCAGCACCAGTGATGCGCTCTTCACACCCAATTTGACCTCCTTACTAAAAAACGACCCACATATTTGGTATGAACTCCCACTGATGTCTCAGCCAATACACGACAGAGAATTGACCTGATTTCTGCCTTACACACAGTGAATTCAATTCCCAATCAACAACAATACCAACCCACAAGGGAAGACACTGATTTCCCACTCACAAATGCACCCAACAGTCAAAAGATGCACCCAAAAAGAGGGAACTCGACCCCCTCACGAATTTCTCAGCCCCAATCTAGAGTTTCATCCTCCCACAAGTCGCCTCAATCTCCACCAAGCAATTCAACCTCTACCTAAGAGATTCAACTATCAACAAAACAAAAGTCAGCCACAAACTATGAAACTTCGCTAAAAGAAAAATCATTTATCCATGCTTAAGCACGAAGGGTTTCTCAAACCATATACTTTTTCTCCAAGAGCTCTCCAAATTTCCTTTCTTCAAATGTGCAAATGCAAGAATGATGATAGACTCCTCCAATCCCCTTTTTTTTATAGTTCTAACTTGAGATTTTCTTTCCTTCTTTTATGAATGTGGGATAATAACCCCACTTGACTTTTTTTTTGTTCTTCATATTCCCTTGATTATTTTCCACCCTACCCACAGGAAATCAATTAAGCTAGCGGAATTCTCTCTTAGAGAGATTAGGAAGATGGGGACATTACAGTCCTCCTCGCCCAAGATTGCTTGCCCTCAAGCAATTTTAATCCCAGATGTTGGAGTATCTGTTCTTCTTTCCATGTAGAGTCCTCGATAGGAAAATCCTTCCATTTGACAAGGTACTCCTTGACAGTTCGGTTCCTTAGCTTTCACTCCCTGATCTCCAAAATCTCCTCAGGAACCAAAATCAACTTCCCCTCTTCATCTAGTGGTCGTAACTCAGTAGAGGTAGCGATATGTTGTCCCAATGCCTTCTTGAGACATGAAACATGGAAGAAGTTATGCATTTTTCATCCCTCTGGAAGCTCTAGCTCATATGCCACCTCTCCTATGCGCCTCGAAATCCTGTAGGGTTCGTAGAATCTGGTTTTCAATTTTTCTGCCCCCTTTATCTTAAGTGATGACTCCTATAGGGCTGCAGACATAGGTACACCAAGTCCCCGACCTCAAAGCTACGTTCCACCCGATGCCTGTCTGCATAGACCTTATGTTTATTCTGAGCCATCTGCAAATTTTTCTTAAGGGTCCGTAGAATATCCTGACTCTCCTGAACCCAATCTTTAGCTTTAGGTTCTCTAATGTCTCCAAATGCCTGATCCAAAAATGTAGGTGCATCATATCCATACAAAGCTCAGAAGGGTGTCATCCCAATCGACATGTGATAGGTTGTATTGTAGCAGTGCTCACCCAAGTGTAGCCACTTTATCCAGGATTTATGTTGGCCTAACACATAATTCCTCGTATAGCCTTCAAGCCATTTATTCACAATATTGGTTTGCTCATCCGTCTGAGGATGGTAGCTCGTGCTAGGTGTCAGTTCTGTCCCAACTAACCTGAAAATCTCTTGCCAAAATCCTCCCATGAACCTGCTATCTATGTTGCTGACAATTGTTTTTGGAAACCCGTGAAATCAAAATACCTCTTTGAAGAAAAACTATGCTACCTGTGCTGCGGAATATTTGGAGGGTATGGAAAACCAAATGTGAAAACTTCGTGAGCCGATCAACCACCACATAAATACAATCTTTTCCCTGCACATGGGGGAACCCTGTGATGAAGTCCATAGAGATGTTTTCCCATTTTTGTTCTGGGATGGGAAGTGGATGAAGTAATCTGGCCGGTTGAGTATGCTCCACTTTGTTCTATTGGCAGACTTTGCATTTCCTCACGAATCTCAACACATCTGTCTTGAGACCTTTCCATGTACTAAATCTTTCCCTGATCTTCCTGTAGGTTTTCAAGTACCCAAGGTGTCCTGCCAAAGGTGAGTTGTGTGTTTCCTGCAAGATTTTGTCCTTCAACTGAGATTCTAGTACTAAATAGATCTTGTCTTTGTAATAAATGATGTCATCCATAACTCGGTACCGATCATCCTAGATTCGACCGTTTAGGATCTCACAAGAAAATCTATCCTCGGAGTATTCTACCAACAAGATATCTTTCCAATCAACTGAAATGTCCATGAGGGAGAGAGTGGATGGTACACTAGAAAGGGCATCAACCACCACATTGTTCTTGTCCTTCACGTATTCAATCTCAAAATCATATGCATGAATTTTACTGATCCACTTCTATTGCCTCTCACTCAATTCTTTCTGCTCCATGAGGAACCTCGGGCTATTATGATCTGTCTTCACTTTCAACCTATTCCCCACCAAGTACTGTCTAAATTTAGTCAATGCATGCATAATGGCCAACATCTCCTTGTCATATATGGAATAATTCCACTCATACTCCCTAAGTTTGTGGCTCTCAAAAGAAATGGGATGATTATTTTGCATCAACATGGCTCCTATCCCTATCCCTGAAGCATCACACTCAAGCACAAATGGTTGAGTGAAGTCTGGTAAGGCTAGCATAGGGCATGGACTCATTACCTATTTCATTTTCTCAAATGTCAGTTGTGCCTCATCTTTCCAATTGAAATCTCCTTTCTTAGTGAGATCTGTAAGAGGTGTCATCAACTGTGAGAACCCCTTAAAAAATTTCATGTAATAAGTGGAGAGCCCTAGGAAGCTTTTCAGTTCTGTCAAATTTCTGGGGGTAGGCCACTCTATAATTAACCTGATTTTCTCCTCGTGGACCTAGACACCGTTTTCCCTGATCACATACCCCAAGTAAAGCATCTTAGTCATGCCATACTCACATTTGGACGCTTTTGCATAGAGTTGTTGCTCCTCCAAAATCCTCAATACCTTATCCAAATGCCTGAGATGATCCTTCCAAGTCCTGCTATAAATGAGAATATCATCAAAGAAGACCAACAAAAATTTCCTCAATTTCTTATTGAACACATGGTTCATGTAGGACTGGAATGTAGCAGGGGCGTTGGTTAGCCCAAACAACATAACGAGGAACCCATAATTCCCATAATGGCATTGAAAGGCAGTCTTTTGAATGTCCTACTCTCGAACTAGAATCTGGTGGTACCCTGAACGAAGATCAATCTTTGTGAAATATTTTTCTCCCCTCAACTCATCCATCAGTTCATCGATCCTTGGAATTGGGTACCTGTCTTTATGGTTTTCTTGTTAAGCGCTCGGTAGTCAATGCACATCCTCATGGAACCATCCTTTTTCTTAACCAATACCACCGAAGAGGCAAAAGGGCTAGAATTACAATGATAGGTTGCCTCTTAGAGTGCACACTGAACAAAATGGAACTAATAACAGAAATAAGAAAGTCACTTAAATAATCAAGATTTAAATTTTTTTCATTAATATGCCAACAACATCCTAGAAACTTATTCCATTAACAAAAATCTCATAATCTCAACTAAGAGGAAAATAATTCCAACAACAATACATTGTTGTCAATACACTATCTAATCAATATCAATATTATCACAAGCTTGAAGTCCTTCTATCCAACTACAATTTCTTACAACAAAACAACCCAAGCAAATGCCTAATGCCAACAACAATACATACCGAAACTCAAACAAATGCATTCATCTCCACACTCAACTTGTTCTTTGATATGTTATCTCAGATTTGCAATCTACATCCCAAGTAGCCAATGCTCACATGTTACCAAACTATTAAATCTTCCAAGCTAAAACTTATGCTCTCCCTTGAGCCATCCGAAATGGTTGACTATTAAGTTACTCAAAGCCACCTAGATGAATTGGAATGCTCATTTTATAGGCCTTGAAGCTCTTGAAATTCAATGATGATAGTTGACCATGTCAACTAAGTCCACATCATCATTAATAATCAACTATGAATCTAAGTAACAACCTCTTAAATTTATGCATTTGTCTATGTATTATGATCATTTTCCCCTTTGCTAAAAACTAAGACCTACTACTCAAATTCACCAAAATGATAAACTTAAATTCAGTGGAATTCCCAACTAACTGTAAATGCTCTTACATATTTCAAAAAGAGTTTGATATCAAATGAAGCCAAATTATCCTTCAACCATTAAAAACAAGTACATGTCAAATAAAACTAAAAATTGTGTACTTCAATAATAAGTGAAAACCATCCGAGGAAAAGTATAAAACATATAAAATAAAATAAAAACACCATAACAATAAGTAAAAACCCTCTGCTGAAAAGTATAAAACAAAAAAAAAAAAACTTTAAAAAGCATGTAACTAAAACATTAAAAAAACACCTTAAAAGCTTTAAAAAGCATGCAACACCTACCTTTTACATATAAGAAGCGCCCTATTTACCATTTCAACCATAGACCACGAGACCAAGGCCTAACCTTTCTTAGATCCCATAGACCACTAGACTACTTTCACCTGTCCTTTTGGTAAGTTGCGCTGTGTAATTTGGATTTTTGTTGGGTTATCAGTTTGATCAAACCTTGTTCTTAGTCAGTTTGGTAATTTGGGTTCCTGCCAGAGCTTTGATCTGGAAATTGAAAAAAGCGAGCAGTT